>APFE031649289.1:60721-78210 GCA_000404065.3 Pinus taeda | reverse complement strand
TGCTGGGCATTTATTGACTTTAGAGACATGACCTTGAAGACAAACTGGACCTAAACCCTAGACCTAAGACTTTTGACCTCAAGACAAGACAAACAACTTTGAAAGAGTTTATTGACTGAAACAACTTGATCCAGCAGTGCCAAGAGGGCAATAAAGACACCAGCTCCTCCATCAGGGTTATGGCATGCCTAATGCAATGCAGTGAGATGACACTGATGAGACACCTACTTATGCAAATGCAAAGGGTTTTGATCGCTGATGGAGGGCTACTAGACCGACTCTAACAGGAGGAATGATCCAAGGGATCAAAAAAATTCTCAAAATTGCTCAGAACCAACGCTAGATCGTAGTGCTTATCGTTCTAAATCCAACGCCGCTTGAATCGCCCAAAACCGACATCGTATGCTCAAGTTATGATGTTATGAAGTTTTGGCCAAACAACTAAAAATTATGTAGCAGGATTGACTGGGATGCTGACTAGGAAGACCGTAAGCTAACATCAACAGTTGACTAGACATGCACAGTGGCTTGTATGACCCAATCTAGGTGAGACACATGGTGGGGTTGTACTACTATAGATGGCAGTTTATCATTGGTTCGATGGTTATGAGGTGGACCAATTAAGAGACGCCATATGGCCCAATGAGATGGTGCCATGTGTTGCCCCGTGGTTGGCCAAAAATTTACAAAGGGGCCGAAGGGCCTCGGCCAAGTTTGACCCCTCAACCTATTAGACATAAAATCTACGCCTTACCATTAAACCACGCACAAGTTCTTATTAGTCATAGGTGACAAGTTATATTTTAATTTTATGTATGGTGCATATGGGGAGAGTGGTCGGGTGTTATCCCTTGCCCCTAGTTATACCACAGTGTAGAGGACCACAACAGAGGCTCAATAGAGGGGTCGAGGACTTACCCCAGCCCCGGGTCCCATGGGAGGCCATATGACCATAGTGGGAGGCTTAGCGGCGAGGGAGGGCGGATAAGTCGGGCCCTGGTCACAACACATGACCATAACCAATGGCGAGAAGGTTGGGAGTTGATCCGGTGGGGGCAGGCAGTTAAGCCCGACCCCCCGCCACATGGCACCATGCGACCATATCCAGTGCTTAAGGGATATTGGCGCAATTAAGGAGGTGAAAAATTGCCCCAATTGCGACAAGAATCTTGCCGGCGCCAGGTGAAATTATCTCTAGATGGTTGGAAGAAAGGCAGAAATCATAGAGTGATTAGCTAAAATTGCAGTTTTACAGAATATTTAGCAGACATTGTTGAAGGGGGCATATCTTGCTCAATTTTTAACCATTTTGAGCTCAAGAATAGGTTAGATAGGGGTTTTTGAGCATTCTGAATCCATTGGCAGCACTGTTTTTTCATTTTGAGCATTGTAAATTGATGTGTTTACAAATTTGAGCACATAATTGAAGATGCCCAACATTGGAAGCTGGACCGGAGATGTAGCCCAAGAGGGATGAACTCCATTATCAATTGTTGTTTTGTGTTGTTATGTATGGTTCATATTTATCTATTTTATTTATGCAAACTAAGTTTTAAAAACACTAAAGTTTATGTGCTTTTGCAACTTGATCCATTGCCCACAAGACATAAACTTACTTGCAAATTTTTAATAGTCCTTCAAGTTTTTAATTTCAAATCATTTACCCAGTCTAATATTGTCAGTTATGAAATGCCTCCACCCTAACACAATATGTCCCAGTGACTCTGCAACCTACACTTTTAATAAGTTAGCAATCAACAACTTATAAGGATCTAATCACCCACTTCTACTCAAGTAGATTAAGACCAAGTAGCAAATAAACATTGCAAAAGATACACTCATAAAAGAGATGAAAGATAATTCTCATTCGTATTGAGAGAGAAAAAAAATCACCCATTTAGAATGATCCCTTCTTAGTCAAGTAAATGAAGAGACAACTACAAACGAGATGAACAGGTTGAGTAAATATACCGATGAATAAAAAAGGGATTACAAGTCTGTCCATAAATTTGTTCTTAGCTAAATTAGAAAGATTGTTGAGGAATCCACCAATAATCAAATTATTGTAGTCAATAATGTCACAACAAAGAAAATACTAGAGACAAAGGTCTATTGATGATGCTTGTCCATTATACGAACCAACAACTATCACTAGAGTTCAAAGCCCATGTGATAATCGACCACTAGTTCAATTGACATACCCATATGCAACACATGAAAATTATTTCACCACCCTAATCCATCCCACATACAAAGATATTGCAAACATGAAATATGAACATGTAAATACATAGATATATGTGATAAATATATAATATATGGAAATGCAAATACCTCAATCGAGAACTCATGAGGGAGAGCAACGAGAATTCCAACACCATCACCAGTATTTATCTTGCAGCCACACGCACCACAATGTAACATGTATACCAACATTTCAATGACATATGTAACCTGTAGCCCAATGGACAACCAGCTCAATCTTCGAGAGCAAAGCGAACCCACATGTATCCAAACTAATCTATGACGCAAAGCATCTCTAACAATAATAATAATAAAATCCTGATAGACAAAATAAACAATCCTTAGGACTTGTGGGTTAACATATGGAATAAAGAAGAGACAAGGAATAGAAAGGTAGGGATTAGTAAGGGTGTTATAGTTGAAGAAGAAAGCACCACAACGACTGGCATGGATGGCTTCTTCTCGACCCCTTGTCTGGAACCACTATCCCTATTGACCCACGTGGAGCACGACGAATCCTTGCATGATGTCATCTAAATCTCCAAGTGGCATACGACAAATCTCTACAGCGTCCATAAGAAGAACCTCACAATAAGAACACCTATCAGTGTAATTAATACTCTAATTAATTTTCAATAATAATAATAATATTATAATTTAATTTCAGAATTTAGCATACATGCACTTTCTAAAATTGGTTAATGTGTTTCCTCATGTTAGAGTGGAATCAATCTGAGAAATCTTGTTTAGAGGTTTTCTTAGAGGTTTTTCTAGAGTGAATCAATCTAAGAAATCTTGTTTGCAAATTTATGTGGTGATTAGAGTTTAAGGGATAGGTTTCCAGAGATTTGCCCATAATACTCATTTTTGCTCGACATTTCGAGTCTAGACCTGGACCCATCATCAGGAGAAATCTTGATGAGAGAAAGGATATGAGAGGAGGTGCTAATAAATAATAAAAATAGGAAAGAAAAAACACTGAGAGATGATTTATTAAAAAAAAACATTTTAAGAGTAATTAATAACTTAATAGTATTCATTAATTAACCATATTATTAATTAATTATTAATAATTCACCTAATTAAATAATTAGTTACTGATTGATTAATTAATTTATTTATATGTATTCATTTATTAATAAATTAAATTACTATTATTAATTACCAAATTAACTAATAATCAAATTAATTAATTAATTAATATAGTTAATTAATTGGTTGAATTAATATAGTAAATTAATCATAGTAGAAATAAAAATAAAAATATTAGAATTATTAAATGTGCTGGAGGTTATTAATAACTTAATTAATTAATTAAATCATCTAACTAAATAAATAATTACCAAATTAATTAGTTAATAAAGCTAATTCATTATAGGTATTTAAGTATTGAGGGGTTTTCACAATGCATTATATTAGATCATGCACTCATTGCATGAGGTGATGCTCACAGGGGTGAAGAAGTGGGATTGAAACTAGTGAAATGAATCACATAATATCAATCATCACTTCTGGGGCTTGCACCCGGTAACCAAGACTTCCCAGGAGGTCACCCATCCTAGATCGCCTCTGGCTCAAGCGCACTTAACTGTGGAGTTTTCCCCACAATCAAGTCCACTTAGCTTGCTACCCCATTTGCAAAACCTTAGCAAGTATTGTGCCTCATGAACCATTCAACTAGAGTTCCTTAATATTGTTAATAACCAAATCAACTAATTAATATCATTAATAAATTAATAATGTAAATTAATTAATAAAGCTAAATAATTAGTTAATTGGTTATTTTAAATGATAAATTAATAAAGTAAATTAATTAATGTAATCTAATTGTTAATAAAACCTAACTAGATTAGAATAAAGTTAGAGGGGGAGGGAACAAACCTTAAAATTGGGATAGTACACGGAGCCAACTTTTACTTACATCAAGACCTCCATCACGATTAAGGTTATTAGGATGTTTCAGAATCTCCAAAGCCTCTCTAAGTCGTCTTTTGAAATAGTGATCTTCCTTGGAAATGATAACATCCTCTATGCAGATGTGATGTTTAGTGTGAAAGGCATGCTCTGCAAGAGAAGATGTCTGAGATTTTTGTTTTCTAATATCAACACAATGCTCCTTAATTCTTGTTTTGAATGATCTTCAAATTTCACCGATGTAGCTTTTTCCACAACAACAATTGATCTTGTAGACTCCTTTTAACTCATTTTGATCAATGTTATCCTTCATCAATTTCATTTTTTGTCTTATTGTTTCAAATGGCCTAAACACTGAGCCGATGTTTCTTCTTTTTAGAATTTTGGCAATTTTGTCAGTGACGCCTTGGATATATGGAAGGTGTGCTCTTTCCACAGAAGGTTGAGGACTAATAGCTCTTTGAAAGTTGTTTTCCTTTTCTTTGGCTTTCTTAATGGCCTCAGAGACATCCTTTCCTTTGTATTCAATCTCCTTCAAAACTTTACTGAGGTGGCACAATTCCTGCTCCTAAGTGATCTTTAACTGATATTCTAACAACTCTTAATGCCAAGGTGTTTAAAACTCCAAATTTTTGAGATGGGTAATGATGGGAGTTTGCATGAAGATAGCTATGAGTATGTGTCTTCTTTCTAAAAACTTGATGTCCAAGGTTTCCATCTTTTTTTCTCGTAACTAATACATCCAGGAAAGGAATACAATTGTCGTCCTCTAGTTCCATAGTGAATTTCATGTCTTCTGATATACTATTAAGATGATCGAGGAATTTAATAAGCTCATCTTTGCCTTGTTGCCAATTCACATTAGTATCATCAACGTATCTTTTCCATCTTCTAGGCTTAAACGGGTAGGAGTTTATAGCCTTCTGTTCAAAATTTTCCATTTATATATTTGCTACAATATGAGAAAGGGGGGATCCCCTTGCCACCCCAGTTATTTTCTCATAGTATTATCCTTGGAAGCTAAAGAATGAATAGCGGAGACACACTTCCGCAGGTTTTGCAGTGTTAGGGTCAATTACCTCAAAGAGAACTTGGATAACATCTTCTAATGGAATCTTGGTAAACAATGAAACAACAACAAAATTGGAGAATATATCATCTTTGCCTAATTTTTCCTCCTTGATGAGTTTGACAAAGTCATATGAGTCTTTTAAGAAATCTTGTTAAATTGGGTTCGTTAGCCTGTGCGAGTCATAAGTAAAATTGTATTTAGGAAGGATGAAATTCTTAAAAGGTTTTGATTAAATGTATGGTCTAGGGTTACTGATTGATATGGCATGATTTATTTTATTAATTTTAATTAAAGCATTTTGTAATGTGATGAGCATTAAGTGGTTTATTTGTTCAAATGTAAGAAGAAATATTATTTATTAGTGAATGAAGAATGTTTATTGGAGATGTATTCATGACAATAAACTACTTAAGTATTAACTACTTTCTAAAAATAATATTTTATAATATGAAAAAAAATTATATGCTTGAAAAAGATAGAGCTCTTAATGAATTATTTAAAATGACATTTTTTAGTAATGGTTTGCAAATGGCTCATAATGATTTATTTAAAATGATACCCTTTTTAGTAATGGTTTGCAAATGGGATGGCAATATAAACAAGTTTAATTACCAAGGAAATCTCTATGGTTAAATGTGCTTTAGCCAAAATCATACTTGGATGACTAAATTTTTTTTGGGGAAGACTTGATTGGTATATGTGAGCAGTAGACATTTTAATCGATGTTATGCGGTTTATTTAACCGGTTTCAATCTTATCTTTTGACCCCTATGAACATCCCATAATGTAGTTCCTAGTAAATGAATTATTTAAGTTCATGAGAAATTGGTTACATTTTGAATGATCCTTATGGTTAGTGGGTTGTAACGCTAATAACTTGACTATAAGATGCTTAAAAGTAGGCATCTCCAACAAAAATCGGGGGAGGGTCTACAATGATGTGTGCTAAGGTTTTTGTCTGCATCGAAAAATTCACTATCACGGAGCTTCAACTCGCCTCGAAAGTACTTGGTGATCTTAGATCTGGAGATTCCTTGCTTGACCTAGACTTCATTCGTGGTCGTGACTATTTTGGAATTCTTTTGGAATGGGTATGGCCACCTGCATACTATTCGAATTCAAAATTTTGCACAGTCGACGTGGGAAGGGAGGCGAGGTTTTCTTGGCTTTCAAAGTTGCGGTGGCTTTGTATCCTTCATCGCACATTAGAACGTGGATAGGATTACAGAGGTGGTATGGCCCGCGAAGATGGGGATTTTTTACTCTTTTATTTCCGCAAGCATGGAGATCGTAGGAAACATGAGAGATTTTTGCCTCACATTCATACACAGGCACATATTCGCTCAATTGATCATGCATTCGCTGAAAGAATCCACTTTTGTTGCATATTTTCCTTGTATCTCTATAGATCTGGTAGGAAATCATATATGGTTTGTTTAATATGGCTGGAAAATGAAAGGCTCTTAATTGGTCAATTTCAATGGAAGAATGCTTGAAATTTTCTAAGGCATAGGAACCACAAGAAATGGGAAAACATGGCTAAGAGAATTTCTTGTCATCTTTAAGTACTTTAGTTAAGCCCTTACCAACTGTTTGATAAGCGACTTCCTTGGCCAGAAACTTATTTGGGACAAAAAGGGGAAAAATATGAGGAGGGGAAAGGCTACCAAAAACACGAATGTAGGTAAATGATTCTTCCCCAAACCACTTTCCTATAGAATTTGGGTCTTTATTGGCTTCTGCAGTAAGTTTAGGGGATTTCCTGCCAAAGACTTCTTGGTGGAAAGGGAGCATGACTTCATGACAAATTTTGTAGAAGTGAGCATGGTATTTCAATTCCCAAAGGACATCAAGATAAACAGAAACAGGCCTAGGAAATTGGCCTATCCATTTCCATCCAAGAGATGGAAAATCATAAGAAAGAAAAATTGCATCCATGAAATAGGCATTCATAAAGAAAAGAGGAGTCGTTCTTTCAAGAACATTGTGCTTTTGTTTGTAATTGCGGATTTGGGTGGTCAATGTTTTGGATAATATATTTGCACAATCCATGATATAGCCATCAATAGAGGATTCTATCAATGGCACCGCTTCTTCAGAGGATTTTTGTGTATTTGGATAGCCATAGAGGCGACATAACATAGAAGAAATATGAGAGAAATAGACAAAAATGGAGGTTAATGAATACATACCCCTATCCTCTCACTTATGTTCGTTCAGGTCCCTTCTCCATTCTCTAATCAGGTCCGCATGGTTTGGATTCTCTTGCATGAATTTATGGACGAATTGCGTATCATACCTCTTCTGAGGTGGAGGTAAATGATACATTTTCCTTAAATCCTCAACTTTAAAAGACCCAATAACTATCTTTCTCGACGTTATAAATGTTATGTCTATAATGTCTAGCTGGTTGTCAACTCATGTCACTATATTTGTTTATGGTAGAATTTTAGGCCAGCAACAATTGTGTGAAGAAATGAATTGGCCACATCATTCCATGCGACGCCATTACTTAGAGGAGAATCATTAGCAATAGGAGTCTTTTTCACAATTGTCCTCGGCTTTTCATCCTCGAACAGTTTGTATATCACCTCCCAGGAGGCGGAACCTGCATCAGGAATGCATGTAATATTTGTAAACAATGGAGACATCTCAAACACTTCTTCAGGTGGCAAGACTGGTTCTTGTACCTTGATTATTCTTAACATGTCATTTAACTGTTCTTTATTATAATTTACCTGTAAAGAAACAATCCAAGATAAGCAGCAAGAGCTTCGAAGGATGCAAATAGTCATATCAATTCAATGCGAGTTATATGGAAATCCCTTCACATTAACTAAACATTATTACCAATCAACAAAAACCTTGAAATTAGAACTACACAGAGTGGTCATTAAATTTGCAAACATTTGTTCATGCGATACTGACACTTGTCATTATATCAGAAAATATTTTATCGGTGTGTGGTATCTGGTGACATTACATAGCTCAACGGTCTACGATTCTTGAAAAGTATATTGGCCTGGGATTAATATTAGTGAAATAACGGATTTTAACATAACGCAATATCAGAATCCGTCAATTGGCGAAATGCGATATCGGCTTAGCATTCCGTAATTTGGCTAATCACAATTTCACATTTTGCAATTTCATAATTTCGCAATCGGCTTTGCATTTGGCTTATCAACTTATCACAATTTCGCAATTTCGCATTCAACTTTTGGTAGTTTAGCTTTGTGGTTTTCCTTTGAAATCGCCGACACTATGCATATTTAGACCTACTCTTATAAAATTTTCATTAATTTTGGGATTCATTTAGACTTGTAATTCATCTTTTAAAACTACAAAAGGATTCCTAAAAGGTTTTATGACCTTATTCATAGACTTTCTTGTTTTATTCAAAAATCAAAGAGTAAAAATAAAACTTATCCTATTTTATCCAAACAAAGAAGGATTCTATCCAATTTTTTTTTAAAGGGTCCCCATTATTCTTTCTCTTAAGTCTAAAGATAATGGGGGGTTGTTGAGTACCACAACAATTGGTGACACACTAGACGAAACAGTTAATCTCTGTAAGATGTCAATATTTATTAAGAAATTCCTTTCGAAAGTTTAAAAATGATTGAAATCTAGATCGATATAGATAACTTTGAAATGGAATAATTCGTCTCATCACAAAGCTTCTCAATGTTTGTGATGTATGAAAATCTTTTTCATGTAAATCAGTAGCTAATAGGTTGAAAAGATAAAGTAAAAACTATTAGAAGCATAGTGTTTTGAATAAAATTATTATTCATTTCTAGAGCCACTGCTACTAGCAGGCGTTCATAGCCTAGACAGGGTTACCATTTAACCAAAATGAACAAGTATCCCATCCATATTATAATAAAATTCTTTAGAGGCAATGAAGATCCTTTTTTTTTGCTTTAAAGTCAGTATCCTGGTTTGGTAGCCAGAAAATGATAATGTCATTCACAAGTTGTAATAAAATTGAACAAGTCGACTCGTGATGAGATATCTTGTCTCAAAGTCTGGTGACTAAGAGCCACTATATTGGTTTGGTTGTCAATAGTGATAATGTCAATCTTATTAGTTTCCTATGATCATGGTAAGAAGGCTCATGATGAGAGCTCTTAAATTTTAACCTTTTTTTTTTTTTTTTGAATTACACTTATAATTTTTTTTAAATAAATGGATGAAGAGGTTTCATTTACTCTTTACGAGTCTTGGATGACCTCTTTAAGTAAAATATGCTAAAGACTTCATAATAATTTCTACCTTTATAAAGATAAATTTTCAAAACCAATTTACAACAAATATATTTTTTAAAGACTTTCAAACCAAAAGATTTCACAACTAAATGATTATCTTATTTCAAAGATTTAAAACAGATTCAATACTTAGATTCCAATTTAAAGTTTTGCTTTCTAAATTGTCCCTTAAATGAGTTTAACAATTCAAAAATAAAGAGAAACTTCCAATATCTTTTTCAAAAGTGTAGTACTTTTAGTAACAAAAGGAAATGATATATAAAAATATTTACATATTGTACAAAAGAACTTACATTCCTTCAAGTTTTTTTTTTTGAGTATAAGTCCACTATCAGGAAGAATCTCCTTCTTCCCTTGTAAATCTTGCAAAATGAAAGTTGATAGACCTATCTTCTAAAAAATCTAAAAGAGACCAAGCCAAAGTTTCTGAAATCTTGTATGTTTTCCTTTGTCCTCATGCACTTTATCCCATTTCAAAACTAAGTCTCTGATTCCATTTTTATTTTTTTTTAATCTTTGACTGAATTGACATCAAATGAAGCTTTTATCAATTGTTAATGGTGAACATGGACTAGTTTAGCTTTTGTTCATTCTTCTTCCAGCTTTAGGATTTGAGACATTAGTAATTTCAAAGCAAAAGAAGGTTGTTCTTCAATAAATTGAACTAGGGATGATGAGGGGATAACTAGATTTGGAGGTAGGATATCTTCTTTCACCTATGCCAACTGAAAAGGAGAAGTACATATTGAGGTTTTCTTGGTTATTCTACCAGCTGATAAAGCAAATATTAAAGCTTTGTGCCAGTTCTTTTGATTTTGGTCGATAGTTAGTTTGATGATCCTTATAAGATTTTTATTAGTGGATTCTGCTAATCCATTTCCATGAGGGTAATAATTTGCAAAATACTTAAGTTTAAATCCTCTCTTTAAAGCAAATTCAGTCATTGAATTTCCAGGAAAATAAGAAGCATTGTCAAAAATAAGAGCATGAGGGATACCAAACATGGTAATAATAGATTGATCAATGAATTCAATGATGCCTCTACCCATTGCATAAAATAATCTGTTGCAGTCAAAATGTACCTATGTTGTTTGGAAGAATGAGGAACGATATCACCTATTATATCCAGTCCCCATTTCTCAAAAGGTTGTTTGTTGTTGACTGGTTGCAAGGGCATGGAACGTTTCCTCTATGTTCCTGAAGCGGTTTGAAAATTTTTGAATCTTCTTACATACATGTGAGCATCTTTGAATAAAGTTGGCCAGCAATATTCAGCATGCAAAATTTTGTGAGTTGTTGTATCTCCACTATAATTTCCACTTGCTAGTCCATCATGCAGTTCCTATAAGACCTTTTCTGCTTCAATTTTTTCCAAACATCTTAATAAAACAAAACCATAATTTTTTTTCTTCTAAATAATACATTGTTGATGAGTTTTTCTTGATTGACTTTCAACCTCAAGGCTCTCTTTTTATTAACATATAGTTCAAGTGGAGCATAACCATTTTTCAAATAAAAGATTAAGTCAATTATTGAGGCTGAGTACTAATAGTGAGTACCTCTGTGATATGTTCAATATTACATGTTACTTCATCTATTGATGTATCATTCATTCCTGTGGCTAACTTGCAAAAACCTTGACCTTTTACAATTTTAGCGGGTTTGATTTCTAGATAATATTCTTGTAATGCAATCACCCAGTTGGCTCTCTTTTCTCCTAACTCTTTTTGAATAAGAAATTTCTTGACTGCTGAGAAAGGAACAATAACTTTAACATGAGTTTTTAGAAGAAAAGGTATAAAATATTTGATAGCTTTGTAAACTTCAAAGGCTTTCTTTTCTACTCCTGAATAATTTAAAGTAGCCCCTTGAAAATTTGAGATGAAAAAATCTATAGGAGCTTCTACTTTATTTTCATTTGGGTACGTTAAGACCGATGCATATGATAACTCAGAGGCAAAAGTATATAAAATAAATTGATCAGAAAAATTGGGGGTTGATAGAGAAGGAGCATCAATAACAACTTGTTTGATTTTTTTAAATGCTTCTCTTTCATGATCACCGCATTTAAGATCTGAATCTTTTTTTATCATTGATTGTAATGGTAGGACAATTTGAGGAAATTCGGGGACAAATCTCTTAACAAAATTGATCTGGCCAAGAAAATATTGCATTGCTTTTTGGGTATGTGGTAATGGAATTTTTGAAATGGTTTTAATTCTTTCTGGATCAATAAAAATTCCATGTTTGGATACAATGAAACCAAGGAGTTTACCTTCACTTAGAGTAAAAATTGATTTCTTGGGGTTTAGAGAAATTCCATACCTTCCGCACCTTTCAAAGATCTGCTTTAAATCATGCAAACAATTATTTCTCTTCTTTGAATATATGGTAATATCATGAAGATATACCACAACAATTTTATTAATAAACCCTTTGAAAACAATGTCCATAGCTCTATGGAATGTAGCTTCTGCATTCATTAATCCAAAAGGAATTTTATGATTTGCACATGTTCCCCACTTCGTTCTGAATGTAGTTTTCAATCGGTCTTATGGATGAACAAGGATTTGACTGTATCCTGAAAATCCATCTAAAAAATACATTAATTCAGAACCAAGAACTGATTGCAGAACTTGTTCCATTGATGGGAGAGGAAAATAATCCCTTTGACATGCCTTATTTAGATTCTTGAAATCAATACAAATGCGAATATCACCATTTTTCTTTCTAATCGGTACAAGATTGGAAACCCATTTAGAATGTCTTACTGGAAAGATGATTTTAGATTTTAAAAATTTATTCAACTTTCTTTTAATCTAAGTTTCCAAATTCGGATGTATGTTCATAAGTTTTTGCTGAATGGGTTTAACATCTTGTACCATTGGGATGATGTGTTGAATGATGGAGGCATCAAATGTTCTTAGATATTAATAATTCCAAGCAAAGATATCTTTATATTTCTTTAACAGACGAATAAATGCATTTATTTCTTTAGATAAGAGACCAAAACCTAAGTTAATATTTTGGGGTTTTGTATCAGATCCTAGGTTAACTAATTCAAATCCCAAAGTTGAGCTTTGAAGTTTTTAGTTGTTTACCTTTTTAAATTTGTCTTTAAGATCATAAATATCCTCAATCTTAACTACAAGTTTCGGAAGAGCATTTTTTTCTTTTGATTTGTTCAATTGAGAATCATGTTCATCCTCATCAATTACTTGATCAAGACAGGATTCTTCGGATGTTAAAAAATCTAGGATAGCTTTATCATTATTGAATACTCACCAATTAATGACATTATCGAGAATGGATGGGTGAAAAATCAATTTTATAGAAAATCTGTCTAGACTAAAATCCTCAGAAGGGATTAATTTGGATGCGACATTGATCAAAACATCAGCACTGACATTCTGTATTCTTTGTATTGGATAAATATTGCATGCTACAAAATGTGAGGTAAGATTTTGAATTAAGGATTGATAATGTCTAAGGTGATTTGAAACACAATGAATATTATTTATGACTTGTTTTATAACGATTTCAGAATCACCAAAGATTTGAAGATATTCAATACCAATATTTATTGCTTTATACAATCCTTGTACTAATGCTTCATATTTTGCAATATTATTAGTACATTAAAATTGTAGCCTACATGCTAGCATTGTTTTTTCACCAGTAGGGCTTATTAATATACATCCAGCTCTTGTGCCTTCACTAGATTTAGAACCATAAAAATAAAGCATCCCAAATAAAGATTCATGTTTATTTACAACAATATATACAACATTAATACATCAAGTCAAATCTGTTTGTGAATAAATTTCAATTTGAGATGAAAAAAAGTTTTCTTAAAAAGGAGATTCATGAGCTGTACAATTTCCAAAGAAAGATTCCGAAGAATAATTGCCAAGGATGTTATTCGTAAAAACTATAGGATCATTCTCTTCATCCAAATTAGTAACCAAGTGTTTCATATGCTTTTCTTTGTCTACCCGAATCTGATTTGCTTTTCCGTTATAAGGAAGCCATATATGCGACCAATCTTTGGCAAAATAACCATGTAATTTCTCAGACGAATCCCTGCTTAAGATAAGACTGTAAAATTCAGGAATATCAGTAACCAATATATCAATAATGTGGCAAACCCTTTGATTTGAGGATAATCTTATTAAAACATAATCTAATTCTTCTAAGACCTTGACTTTGGTTCTATCTAATTGCACAATTTGCACAACAAATTTTTATGTTTAGTTTGAGACAAATTGAATATGGCATTATATTTGAAGAAGCACCTGAGTCTATAAGGAAATTGTGAACATTTTTATTGAAAATCTCAAAAGTCAATAAGAAACTAGGGGTATGAGAGTTAGACCGATCTCCAATTAGAATTGAATTTGAGGCATCAATCTTATTAGGAGTATCATCTAGAGGCTTTCCTTTTCCTAATGAGGCTTTTGTGGTTGGCAAAGGAGATGTAAGGAAAACATTTAATTATTTTAGCAAAAACTTTTGTTGTCGCTTAAGTTTACTTACCTCATACGTGGAAATATTGGCTTTCACTTTCTTCACATCATCCACAATATTATACTCTATATAATTATCAGAAACAATAAGAGTTTTTGATGTAGAAGGAGAATTGGAAGAGAATGGGATGGATTCAGTAGATTTGGGAGGAGAATTCTTCGTTGTGTTTTTATCCTTATTGACAGGAGTAACTAGTCTCTGATTTTCACTTGAAGAAGGTGAATCGATGGATTTTTTTACTTCTAGTATCTACATGTAAGGCTTCATCTTCTTCCTCATTTTATGACGTAGTGAGGATGAAATTTGGTAATCCATTTGCTTTGAATAGCTCTTCTTCTTCTTGGCATTCATCAATAGAGAAAGATGTTTCTTCCTCTTCCTCCTCTTGATCAGAATCAACATTTGATATGACATTAGGAGGTTGAGGGTTTGTTGTCTGTGATCTCCTAAATGATCGGAAAGGTTTCTTAGAAGACTCAACTACCTTTTTTTTGATATCTACCTTGTCATTTGACATAGTTTTAAGGACTTTTTGTAATACTTCAAGATCAAAAGGATATTTAGGAGTTTTCTTCTTTGGTTCTTCCTTAAAAGACACTTTCTTAGATTTCCTTTCTTCTTGAGCAATTTTCTTCTCTAAGGCAAGAATCATTTTTTCTACAACTATCGACTCTTTCATATTATCAACTAAAGTGGCTTTATTAGCCCTATCTACAAAAATTACAATATTAGAAGGAAGAGCAGAAATATATCATTCAATTTGAACATCAGCACCAGGTTTAGAGGTATTTGGAATTTTATTTAACAATTTATTAAACCTGGAATTGAAATCTTTGATTTTCTCATTGAGGTTGGATTTAAGATTGGATAGATCATTGATTAGAGTAGAAATTGTGCGATCATCACCAAAATCGGTAAATAAATGTTCTTCTAATATATCCCAACTAGTGATAGACACTGGTGGTAATGAGAAGTACCACGAACCTACAGATCCTTCAAGGTTATATGGGAATAATCTCACTGCACAATCTTCTTATACTACTCCATTAAGATTAATGGAGAGCATAAAATTATGGAGATGTTCTTCAGTAGGAAGTCCATCATTAGGATTGAACTTTGGTAACCATCTTTCAGGATTCTTAGGTAGAGGATGGATAGGAGCTGCCATCTGAAAAGCTCCAAGACTAGCCCATGGTCTAGATGGTGGTGGGTTTTGTTGCCTACCTACCATTATGGGAGTTTGAAAATAAGAAGTTGTAGTGGTAGAAGAGGCTAATTGTGTGGAATAAGTAGCCCCTGCACTAACATTGCTTGAACTAGCATGTGTTCGATGGGAATGAATGATAGGGATGAATGGATTGGTTGGATGATAAGAAGTTAATGAAGCATAATGAAATACTGGTGTTTTTGGTGGAGATGACATAAAATCTCACTAGTGGATCATTGAACTTCAAGTTTTTGGGTTCTTCTTCAGTGGGAAGGTAAGGGAAACTCAAATGGAGTTATCCTGAATTTCTGACTTTGAGAACGAGTCAACATACGTGAAGTGGGAAAATATGAGGATACACTACCTTCAGATAACTCAAAATGTTGATTCTTTTCTTGGGAAATAGAGATTCCCTCTAATTTATCAATTAAAGTCTAAACATCAGGTAACTCCTGTAAAGAAGGTTGATCGGTTGTCTTAGGGCATGTACTAGGAGATTTGGTTACAACTTCCGGTCTTAGTGAGGGCAAATGATTCTTCATATGACCTTTTGATTTGGTCTTAGGTCCCTATAACACTAGGGATTCCCCCATTACTATTATCATTTTAGCCCTTATTGTTATTATTGTGCCCCTATTGTCCCCATATTGTTATTAGTGTGCCCCATATAAACCCACTATTGTTATTGTTGTGCCTTTATGTTATTACTGTTATGTCAGTTTTGATTATATTGTGACCCCTTAGACTCCTATATATAGAAAGGAGGTTTAGTCATTCGTATCATCCACGAATTTTTCATTTGTGTAATGTAAAGGAGGTTGCCCCCTTGAAGAGGATGATTTTGAAGGCGTTCATCTATATTTTCTTCTATTTTGTGAGCTGGTTGCATAACATTTGGTATCAGAGCTTTGGATTCTAGGGTTTCGCTGCTCCAAACAAGTCATTGTGGCATTTGCATTATAAATTTTTTTTTGTGATGTTTTAGAAGCTAAAAAAAAACCCATTTGAGCCGAAATCATGATACGTGGCACTTCGTCACATCACCATGGGAGATTTGGCATAACTCAGAGGGAGATCTGTAATTACAGAGATACAATAGATTCAATATCGAGCTCTTACAAAGCGAAAAAAGGTGTGTAGTTTTTTGTTTTTGTTTTGTTTTGTTTTGTTTTGTTTTTGTTTTGTTTTTGTTTTTGTTTTTTTGTTTTTTGTTTTTTTTTTGCATAAAATTGGTTTGAAAAATCAGTTTGAAGGAGTTCAAAGGGCATAGTGAAGCATTATTAGCATTAATTGATGCCTCGAAGAAAGAAAATGGAAACACATAGTAAGCAACCTGAAAGGTCTAGCATGACTCATGAAGAAGAGGAAGAAATGTAGCATGATATATCAAAATTACGAGACCAAGTGCAACAAAATTCACTCTCACAAAAAGTAACAAAAGCTAAGATGGATGGTTTAAAGAAAGGCGTGGAAGATAAAATGGATGGTTTAAATAAAGGCATGGAAGCTAAGATCAATGCCGTACAAGCTAAGATGGATGGTTTGGAAGTTAAGATGAATGACATGGAAGCTAAGATGGAAGACAAAATGGACAATTTGAAGACAGATTTGATAAAGTTTATACAAGAAATGTTTACGAACGGAGAAAGGGTAGTAAAGTAAACTCATGATGAGAACAAAATAAATGTTAATCATGATTTCATAGACTCTAACGTTGGATTGAAGACACACCATGTTCCAAATATCGATATGAGGAAGTTTGATGACAAGGATCCCGTCACATGGATACTACAAATGGAACAATTTTTCTATCTCCCATAATGTGCAAAACACACAGAAGGTACGTATTGCAACTTTATATTTGGAACCAAATCAGTTTGTATGGTATCGATGGCTTTGCTCTCGTAAACAAATTGTCACTTGAGCAATTTTTATGGAAGAAATGATAGCACATTATGATGATACAAAAAGAAACACCTTTTTTAGCCAATTGATAAATCTCAAACAAAAGGGTTCAATGATGGTGCACATTGAGGACTTCCAAAAATTGAACATAAGGGTAAAAGATATTGCAGAGGAGCATAGGATTGATGTGTTCATAGGGACTTTAAAGGATAACATCCAACATGAGGTTCGCTTTTGGGAATCTGATTCATTGGATAAGGCATTCAGGTTGGCAAGAAAAATGGAAAGCAAAATTATGGCAACTAGGAAGCCTACCACTCACAACTATAAAGATGGAAGTGTTGTTGCC
>APFE031649289.1:0-55550 GCA_000404065.3 Pinus taeda | reverse complement strand
CGTCAAACGGAGATCGTATGCCAAAGTTACGACCCCGGGAAATTGATGTACCAATTACCCAAAACGGGGCCCACAATTTAGCGTTTCATCTTCTAGGGTAGGTTTTGGAATGTGAAGGGTTTTCCATTGTTTCTCAACAATAAATAGGCCTTCGAGCCTCATGTAACACAGTTCAGAGGCATGTAGCCACACATCTCTTCTCAGAGATAAGCTACCATCGCCCTAGCTGGTTTATTTCCATTCTGGTTGTAAGCATATTTCGGTATTTTCCATTAATGAAATGAAGCATTATTTCCGCTGCATCTTTATGTATATGGTTATCTCTGTAATTTATTGCGTTCCTGTTTAAATCAGGATCATGGTGAACACTAACGTATTTAAAGATGCAACGATCAATAAGGATGAGAACAAAAAAAAATTGTAGGATGCAGCTAGTGTAAGTAAAGGAAACCACATCCCCAAGGGTGTGGTATCATTGGAAAAGTTGTATGACTTGCAAAATCGCTTTCGGGGACCTGTCAATTCCAAGATCCATAGTTCCACATTATCGCACAAGAAGATAACTTGGGAACATATGAGGATCCGAAATGTGTTAATCTTGGTACTTGCTGCACACCACAAGAGCGAGAAGCCTTCATCCGCTTATTCAAGCAGTATCGTGATGTCTTCATGTGGACGTACAATGAAATCAAGACATGACACGCGAATCATCCAGCGTGTGATACCGATTAAGGAAGGGGCCAAGCCATTCCAACAGAAGCTAAGGAAAGTACATCCAACGCTTGAGCCTCTTATTTAGAAAGAGTTGAGGAAATTGTTGGATGCCCAAATCATATACAGAGTGTGAAACTCAACGTTGGTGTCAAATTTGGTTCTGGTAAGGAAGAATTTCAGGGAAATCCGCCTGTGTGTAGATTTCAAAAATCTCAACTGCGTCTCGGATAAAGAAAACTACCTTGTGCTGTCTATGGAACAAATATTGCAAACAATATCGGGGTTTGAGATGTTTTCTCTATGTTGAAGGCTAGAACTTGATTACCTCAACATCAGGGAACACCACCTGGCCAGGATCTTAAAGCAACTCTATTTCTGTTGAAATTGGCAGGTCCAACTCGACATAAAGGGAAAAATTTCCCGTTTTAAGGAGATTTAATATAGTAACAGAATGAAAAGATGATGAAATGATTTTATAGCTAATGGTAAAATTACTGATAAACTTATTCTACTTATTTCCCAGGATAATACATCTTCACATGTGATTCAAAGAAAGATTTCACAAAGTAAATAACGATACAAATCATTCAATACTTTAATGAATAGAAAGCATATATGATAAACTAAATTAATTAAATAGTTAATTAATTTAGTTAGTTAAAACTCGATCAATTAAAAAGATCTCGTTATCTCATACATAATCACAAATCATCCAATCCTGCACATCAATAGTGATAATGACTAATTTTTTCAAAGCGTTTATATAGAGGAATAACGCATAATAGATTCACTATCTAAATCAACAATACATAATGATATCACAAAGATAATAGTACTCGATGGGTTATCGCTCTACTTATGAAAAAGATAGCTTTCAGGCTCAACTTCTTAATTAGATAACTCTGAATCAAACAAGAGTGCAAGTTCAAAAGATGTCTTCTCAAAATTCTTGACTCCTTTCTAAATGCATGAAATGGGTTTAAATAAACTATTAATATTACAAAATAGTAAACTTTTAAATAAAAGTCTTCAAAAAAGCTTTAACAAACTAAGCTAAGATAAAGGACAACTAAATTTGTGATCTTTTGCAACAAGAACTCATGACTATGCTCCATATTGATTCTTCATTTGTTCTTTGAATTTGTATATGTCAGTGAGTGGCTTAACCTAGGGGGGATGTATCAACTACATGTGCATTTGTCTCGTAAACACTACATCATTAAGTGCTGGAAGAAACTGCATTGTTGAGTTTGAGAGACACCTCAACACGAGCCACTGACTATGAGGATTCACCAAAAAATGCCAATAAATTTAAATGTTCAATTGTGATAAACTTTGAATGTCTTGAACCTTTTGTTTAGATGTTCCTTACCAAGATTGTTTCAAAGCTGTGACATATGGCAAGGTGTCCTTTGGGCATTCCTGAATTATATTAGCTTGCAATAAGGTATCTGTGATGTATTCGGTGAAATTTGAGGCAATTTTTCTAGCTCTGATAATAGCCATCTCTGCTCGTTTCATTTTGATATCCCAGTCACCAAACATGATATCCTTCTGTGATTCTTCAATTCAAGGAAATTAAGATGATCTCCCTTGAGCACTGTCTTGCCAATCTATATACTCAGGGATTTTCTCATCGATACCTTCATAAAATTTCCTCAAGTCAGACAGTTGATTTACCAAAGAATTACTGGTCTTTGACAAGTCATGAATTAAGGCCAATTTGTGACAGAAGATGGCCTGCTACTTGTTAGGACTCAGAAATGTCACTTTTTCATCCACCTTTCCCTTCACTATTCCTTACATTCCATCGCCCTATTAAACCCTTCATCATATCATTTTCATAAATTCATTTGGGTTTTATATTATTATTTTCCAATCTATTCATTTTAGTATTAAGAGTGAATCTATGATTAATATGAGAAAATATACATGTTTTCATATATATATCAAATATGGGTGAGCTTTGTAATATGTAGGAATATGAGAATTATTAATTCAAAGAGACTTCTCGAATATCTCCTCCACCATTTCAGGGAGATAGTTATTCAAGCCTATTCTTAAGGAGAAGACCATGGAATATTTGGTTGGCATATCTTATTTAAGATATGTAAAAGATGTGTGGAGGATTTGAAGGAACTATATTTTGTAATAATGGGAAAGTGGTTAAGAGTAATTGAGAGAATAGTGGGTATGTAATTAATGCATTCTTATCTTATCTTCAAATATTCTCATGTATAAAGGAGAGTGCTCCCTCTCCATATGGAGGGGAGGATAGTTGGAAATTGTAAGAAGATTGATTAGTCTTAGATTCTTTCATTGTTATGCTTTCATGTTTGTCATTTAATTATTGTAATATTGATTTATGGATGTGAGCTCACATATGTCATTTGTTGTTAACCCTTCACATGTTGTAATGCTTTTCCTTCATGCAAATCTCCATTCATAGATTAAGTTGATTTCAGCAATGTAGATTAGACTAGATTAGTTCTACTTCAATCCTGCATATATAGTGCACGTGTTTTGTCAGCTTATGTACCCCAGATTGACAAGTAAATAGTTGGGTAACTGTACTACAATGCTATTATTACGAAACACAAGGGATTGAGGTATCAATTTCTTTTTCATGCAAATCTGATTAATAATGCTCCTAACTCTGAGGTGACATATGGGTAAGGGCATGTAGGGTAGCATACTTTTCAATTTTTGCAAGTGTTGGTAAATGGTCATACTAGCTACTTGAGTGGAGACTCCTCATGTTCTCCTTGCCAACATGTTACTCTAAGGTGAGACGTTAGTGTGTGAGTGTGACTTTCAATTTATGCAATTTCAATTTCCACAACTGTGAAGAGGTTTTTATGTGTGTTAGCAAGTTTGATTCTCAGTTTTTTTTTAGGTTGATTTGGGTATTGTAAGAACCCCTTTTTGCAATATGATTTAACTATGAGTGTCAGCTTGGAACAACTTGCTCAGATCCTTGTGAAAGTTGGGATCTCCTCTTCTCACGAAGAGGAGATCTTGACAGCGGTCCAGACCTTTATTATTCCTCTAGCAACAAACGACAAATCTTGCATGTTCAATGAAGAATAATTAAGCAAGCAAGAAGTCAAGGAGGACAATGAGGCACTGCAACATGATCAGAGCGAGGAAAGTTGGGCCTACGAAAGTTATATCGAACGATGGTTTCAAGCGAGCACCAGATTAGACGCATTTAATTTTTCATTTTATTTTGTTAATGTAGAGTTTCAACAACAGATCTCACACATTCGTCTACATTTCCGATTATCATTATTCACGAAAATGAAAGATAACACATTCGTAATATTGTTGCATGAATGGTTACATTGGCTATTTGACTACATGTAACTGTTTTTTTATTTTTTAATTAGTATAGGGTAGATAGGTTAATGAATAAACAATGTTTTTTTTTTCTCTAGTTTTAATAAGTATGCTCTCCTCCGCCCTTCATGCGATCGCGAGGATCAGAAAATAGGGATGATGAAGATCTTTCTCATATTGGATTAACTCGCTTGAATGCAACTAACCCCTACGGATGCCATTGCTATCCTATGACAACAACATCAATTACATGCATTTTTGTGGTAACAATCAGCGCCTTACCTTTTATGGGTTTGTCTCACCACTTGCTTCCTTTTGTTATTGTAAATAAATGAATCAAGAATAGCCATGTGAGGCCTGCCTTGAGCTTCATTCTAAAAAGAAGAAGTTACCCCCTATTATTGTTTGCATCAATGAACTTTGAGGTTTAGCTACTTCTTTCCACCCTCCCCTTTAACCTTTGATTTTAAGGAATGACCTATGCCCCATGAAAGTCATATACTCGCATGATATGAATTATGCTTCAACCATCATTTCGAACCTCCCCAGATGTTGTTCATCCACATATGAAGCTTTTTGAGAACATTAGAGGTTTGGAACAGAGGACCAAAATGGAGGCCTGGCCTTAGACGTGGAATAACTATATTGATTGAGTGGATTGATTGATAACTAGTTGTCCGGTGCTCGAATCTTGCTCCTTTAGCCTTATTGAAAACATATTGATATGAGCGTCACTATCAGGGGCTGCTGCCATCGTGAATCTGTATTTCAGGAATATGGTTGACATTCTGATTATAATCTCATTCTTTAGATGTCCAATCACAGAGAAAATCTCGGGGATGAGGTGAAAATCTGGCAGAAATATTGTCAGGAAAATCAGGAAAATCAAGAAGATATCGGACCAGTGAGGAAAATTGCACCATTCGATATTGTCTATTGGCCCAAGAGGGAAGACGTTTGTGCGATTTATGTCTACGTCCACAAAGCTTAAAACGGTTGTGCAATTTATGTCTACATCCTTTTCCTATTGATGCTTTGGCACTCTTCATGTTTCGTGTTCTTTAGCGAGTTAACCACTCGGGTAGTCTGGATATGCTGGCTATGTTCTAGTTATGTTTTACAATCTCTATGAAAAATTGCCTTATGATGCTTGCTAATGAAAGCTCCTTTCAGGGGGCAAGAAATCTTGATGGATCTCAAGGAACTGCTGCATACTCTGCTACATCAGGATCTACGGACTTTAAGCTTCCTAGTACTGAAGAAGATATTGCATCTGAGATTCAGAAAAACAACACCAGCAGAGTCAAGGTGAAGGGAGTTAGAAGTGATGGTGTTGGGAAGCTTGAATCTGAAGTTGATGTCAAGGATGTAAGTAAGAAAATACCCAAATATGAGTGCAAAAATTGTAGGAAGTTTTTCCATACATATCAAGCTTTAGGTGGTCACAGAGTAAGCCATAAGAAAGTAAAAGGTTGCTTTCCAAGGATAACCGTGCATGAAGAGAACGAGACATTGGAAGAGGAAATTATGGATGAGGAACTATTTTCTGGAGCTGATCATCATTTATCCGATGATTTCTGCAAGCCTCCCTGCAAAGGTCAGGTGAGGGACTCTAGCAATGAAAGGAAAGAATAAATTGCTGAAACCCCATCTGCTACTAAAATGCTACTCAGGGTACATGAGTGCTCTATTTGTCACAGGGTTTTTACATCTGGTCAAGCTCTTGGAGGACACAAGAGGTGTCATTTGGTAGTTTCTGAAACTTCTAGTACTGTCACTAGCACTAAGCAGCAAGCAGAGCTGAGGCCTACTGTAAAAGAAGAGATGCTAGATTTGAATATGCTTGCACCTATAGAAGATGATAATGGTAATTACTTCAGAAATAACATTCACCCCGCTGTTCTCAATAACAATATTGTTAATTCACTTAGACCTATTGATGCTGATCCTGTCAATAGAGTTAGCCCTTCTTACATTCAACCTTGGTGGATAGCACGAAACCAGAAACAGGGATTTTTTATGTACAAAATCCACACTAATCATTTAACTCAAGAGGATGAAGTGGAGAGCAAGCTTGGCAGCAAAAACGGAATTGATAATGAGCAAGATCTAATCCAGAACAGGGCTAGACCTTGGTTGGAAGTGTGAACTACAAGTCTTGTGAGATGTATGGGATCCTTATTTCTTTTTTTTTTTAACAATTTTTCATATACTGTACACAGGGTCACAACTTTCTGTAATAGATTAAAAAAAAAAAAAAAAAAAAAAAAAAAAAAAAAAAAAAAAAAAAAAAAAAAAAAAAAAAAAATTACTTTCTGTCTTTAGTTATGTCAGAATCAACTGTCCACTTTGGATTTTCTGAGTCTTTCCAGCAGAGAATATCTTCAGATTGATGGGTGCCCAAGAAATGGTAAAATAGTTGATGATCAAGATTGATATTCGTTTCTATTTCTTCATTGCACCATTGACACTGGTTCTACATGGATCGAGGAACAGTAATTAGAATCTTATTCCCCCACACATGGGCAGAGGACTACACTCACCATGAATAGTGTGGTTGATGGTTTAATGGGCTGCCTCTATAGCTTCTTTTATTTGACCTTAGATGGAGTCTTTGCTTAGAATCAGAAAGAGATTCGAGAAGACATTGATTTTATTAAGTCGACGACAAGAAACACTTATCATCTGAAAAAGGCTGTAATGATTCACTTATAAATCATTATAATCATTACTTTAAACATGGCCCAAGTCTTAAGCTATTTCACTTCCCTAATTTGAAACTCATGATGACCATGTTCTGCCACTCCACTCTTTGAAACTCTTAGCAATGATGCAATATGTTTTATGTAAGAGCATGGAGAATAGCCCGCAGACCAAACTCATTGTTTCTTTCTATTGCTAGGAGTAACTCAATCTTAGGGCTTTCCTGCTACGACATATAGTACAACCTTATTTCTGTCCTAGTATATTTGAATTTTGGAATTTCCCTTGTAATATGGAGAGCTCGTCGTTAGATAACAAATAATGTTCAAAACATTGTAAATGGACATTTCCTAAACACAATCTCCAACATGTTTTTACGCTTTATGATGATTTGTTTCTCTCAAATCTCCTCAAGCTGCAAGACGATGAAACACAAGTGCACAATGGCAATAGGTACAATTTTTTTTTATTTTTATTTTCTTTCCATCTTCATACTTATTCTCTAGACATGTTATGTTTTTTTCAATTTTCTCACAAGTTTTCATGCAAGATCTGTACTAAGATTTTTTAGATGCACATACGATCAATTCTTATGCCGAAGAGATTCTTCTGAATCATAAAGTTTTTCAGTGAAAAAATAAATGAAAACATGACTTGTTGACAACTTGAAGGAGTTGATTCTCACGCATGTCATGACATTTTCCACTACATAAAAAAAAACTTCTGCAACATGATTTGTTACCCACATTTCTCCTTCCAAGCATATTGATCATCCCTGTGTTGAAGCCCATCTTCCATTACCTAATCCATCATGACTTCACATACATCTATTTTTCTGAGCAGGATACATCATTTTCTTTATCTTTTTCAGTTCATCTTTGCCTTTCTAGTTTTCATTTTGAATAAAACAAACTCCCTTTCCATGATTTCGTTGCCTCGGTTTCCTTTCCATAAACTATGTTGCTACCAAGATATTTCTTATAGTCCTACCAACTCTTTTTATTAAAGCTCGCATTGACTGATGTGGGATTCCTTAAGGCCCACCTTTCAACCAGTCTTGCCCCATCGGTCTCAACATCTTATCTCGGATATAGACTAGAGTCCATTTTGAGTACCTGGAGGCTTGCATGCCTTAATGGCAAGTTCTCTCGCTGACGATCATGGGAATACATCAATGTCCCTTGATCCTCAGATCTTGCAAGTGGCTCGACCTCAACACATCCATTCACACTTCGCAAGATGTACTTAGGTACCTTGGCACTCATTGACATCAATGGTGAGTTGCCTCGCATTGGTTAATGACATCCATCAATGGTCGATAATGCAATGATTTCTATTCATGCTCGACATTGACACATTCATTCGCATGATTAGAATTGTACCATCGGGTTTGTAGCAGGTGAAGGCTATGCACTTTTTCCTGACTCCCTCAGCAGTTGCAGTTACTACAGTAATAGAAGTTGCTATTACAACAGTCCCAACAGTTGCAGTTACAACAGTGCCAGCAGTTGCAGTTACAGTAGTTGCTATTACAACAGTCCCAACAGTTGCGATTACAACAGTTGCTATTATAGCAGTCCCAATAGTTGTAGTTACAACAATTGCTATTATAGCAGTCCCAACAGTTGCAGTTACAATAGTTACAACAATTGCTATTACAACAGTTACAACAGTTGCTATTACAACAATTACAGCAGTTGCTATTATAGCAATCCCAACAATTACAGTTACAGCAGTTCCAACAGTTGTAGTTACAGCAGTGCAGTTGCAGCGCCCGCACCAGTCATGTTTTCTTGATCCAGCAATTGCAACAACTCCATTCCTATTGCATAGTTCATCTACTTTTTGGGTGAGTGGAGGTACGTTATTTTATAAGCTTTAATCATGCAATTCCTTGTATGTTGACTTGAATATTTTGGAAAATTTCCTTGCCATTCTCCATTTCCTTTCCCTTCCATGACCTACACTATGTTGCATGAGGACATGCGACAACTTCAATTGGGGGGGGGGAGGGGGAACTATATTCATAGTTACCACATATTTACTACCATCATTCCATTTTCCCACTATCATCATTCCATTTTCATCCCATTCACCATTCACCAAAATTTCTTTTCCAACGATCCCCTCTTGCACTTTGCTTCATATGCACTGATATACATATTGACATGATTCATAAAAGACAGAGTAACAACTTTCTTACACTCAGTGATGTTTTCTCATGCACATTGATAGCTTATGATTTCCAATGAAGTTTGTGGTTACATTATTATTCCAGCAAGAAAAATAATGAAATGAATGTTGTTAACACAAGAACCAACATTCTTATATTCATGGTTGTTACACAAGAACCAACCATAGGAAAGTACCAGCTGTTACTCACAATCTGTCACTCACATCTTTCACATATCTTGGAAACATTCATTATTAAAAAGACATCATCAATCAAAGCCAAAGTTCAGATGCCAAAAATTCCTCATATGATCCATGCATGGTTGCATGAGGACATGCAACAACTTCAGTTGGGGGGGATGTTAGGACTCAAAAATGTCACTTTTTCATCCACCTTTCCCTTCACTATTCCTTACATTCCATCGTCCTATTAAACCCTTCCTCATATCATTTTCATAAATTCATTTGGGTTTCATATTATTATTTTCCAATCTATTCATTTTAGTATTAAGAGTGAATTTATGATTAATATTAGAAAATATACATGTCTTCATATATATCTCAAATATGGGTGAGCTTTGTAATATGTAGGAATATGAGAATGATTAATTCAAAGAGACTTCTCGAATATCTCCACCATTTCAGGGAGATAGTTATTCAAGCCTATTCTTAAGGAGAAGACCATGGAATATTTGGTTGGCATATCTTATTTAAGATATGTAAAAGTTGTGTAGAGGATTTGAAGGAACTATATTTTGTAATAATGGGAAAGTGGTTAAGAGTAATTGAGAGAAGAGTGGGTATGTAATTAATGCATTCTTTTCTTATCTTCAAATACTCTCATGTATAAAGGAGAGTGCTCCCTCTCCATAGGGAGGGAAGGACAGTTGGAAATTGTAAGAAGATTGATTAGTCTTAGAATCTTTCATTGTTATGCTTTCATGTTTGCCATTTGATTATTGTAATATTGATTTATGGACGTGAGCTCACATATGTCATTTGTTGTTAACTCTTCACATGTTGTAATGCTTTTCCTTCATGCAAATCTCCATTCATAGATTAAGTTGATTTCAGCAATGTAGATTAGACTAGATTAGTTCTACTTCAGTCCTGCATATATAGTGCACGTGTTTCGTCAGCTTACATACCCCGGATTGACAAGTAAAATGTTGGGAAACTATACTACAATGCTATTATGATAACATATATTTCGCCTAACACTACTTTGCTAAGAGTATCTCCAGTTTTGATGCTTCTTTGCAGACTTCATTTATATCTAGATTTTCTCTCAAATGGTCTATTCTTTTTTGCAACTGCAATATCTGTTCCTTCACTTCAACTTCAAATTGTATCTTTAAATCATTAAAGCTCTTTTGCAGCTCGGTAAGATTTGCTTGCCATTATTGCTACTTCAATTGCTTTTCTATCTGAAAAGTTTTTCCACTTGGACAATTCTTTGATCCTTTTCCTTCATTAGCAATTGTATCTCTACAACTTTGTCAATGGTAGCTCTAGCATAAGCTCCCGCGAATTGAGATATTCTGTTCAATTCCTTGTCCCGGTCTATTTGAGTTCCTTTCCAAAGAACTTGAAAATGAGTCTCATTTGTAACTAGCGCTTGCGACTATTATAGCTTTATTTTCTTCCTTGACCTATTACTTCTTTATGCTTTGGACTGTAAAATATGTCCAAAGGCAGGATTTCTTCAATCTTGCAGACTATATTGGTAGTAGGAAATGCAAGAATTATCTCCATATCATCAACAACAGTTGATTGATTTAAAATCTTAGCATTAATATTGTTGTCTGTATTTTTAGGAATAGTGTCCTCTTGGGAAGCCTCAACAATAAACAAGGTTGTCCTTGTAGTTTATGGAACTTGCTCTGTCTCTTTGTTGACCGTAACTTTCTCGTCTTGAATATCAACCGAGACATCTATAACCTGAGCTTCTTATGTTGTCAAAACACAGTTGAACTCCTCCCATAATTCATCCAATTTGTTCTCCTCTTTGATCTCTCTTGTTTGCTCAACAACTATAGTAGCTGTTTCAGAGAATTGGGAAGTAATTAGAGATTTCGAGGAGGAAGCTGATGGATCTGAAGTTTCTGAACTCTGTCACAATTGTTTAACAGAAATTCAAGAAAATAGGTTATCCTTCGGTGATGATATTGGTTGAATCTAATCAATTCTTCAAGACTTAGATGAGTTGCTACTACTTTCTTTACCATATAATATTCCAGAACCATTTCAAACAAATCATCAAATTTGTCAGGTTCGTTTAAAAACGATTTGAGCTTAGTCTGTGTTGTAACATCTTTTGGTACACCATGTGGGTCATATGGTTTGTTTAATATGGTTGGAAAAATAAAGGCTCTTAATTGGTCAATTTCAATGGAAGAATGCTTGAAATTTTCTAAGGCATAGGTACCACAAGAAATGGGAAAACATGGCCAAGAGAATTTCTTGGCATCTTTAAGTACTTTAGTTAAGACCTTACCAACTGTTTGATAAGCGACTTCCTTGGCCAACAACTTATATGGGACAAAAATGAGAAAAACATGAGGACGGGAAAGGCTACCAAAAACACGAATGTAGGTAAATGATTCTTCCCCAAACCACTATCCTATAGGATTTAGGTCTTTATTGGCTTCTGCAGTAAGTCTAGGGGATTTCCTGCCAAAGACTTCTTGGTGGAAAGGGAGCACAACTTCATGACAAATTTTGTAGAATGAGCATGGTATTTCAATTCCCAAAGGACATGAAGATAAACATAAATAGGGCTAAGAAATTGGCCTGTCCATTTCCATCCAAGAGATGGAAAATCATAAGAAAAACAACTTGCGCCGATGAAATAGGTGCTCATAAAGAAAATAAGAGTCGTTCTTTCAAGAACATTGTGCTTTTGTCTGTAATTGCGGATTTGGGTGGTCAAATTTTTGGATAATATAGTCACACAATCCATGATATAGCGATCAATAGATGATTCTATCAATGGCACCGCTTCTTCAAAGAATTTATGTGTATTTGGATAACCATAAAGGTGACATAACATAACAACAATATGAGAGAAAGAGACAACAATGGAGGTTAATGAATACATACCCCAGTCCTCTCGCTTGTGTTTGTTCAAGTCCCTTCTCCATTCTCTAATCAGGTCCGCAGGGTTTGGATTCTCTTGCATGAATTTATGGACGAATTACGTATCATACCTCTTCTAAGGTGGAGGTAAATGATACATTTTCCTTAAATCCTCAACTTTAAAAGACCCAATAACTGTCTTTCTCGACGTTATAAAAGTTCTGTTTGTAATGTCCAGCTGGTTGACAACTCATCTCACTATATTTGTATATGGTAAAATTTTAGGGCCGACAACAATTGTGTGAAGAAATGAATTGGCCACATCATTCCATGCTGCACCGTTACTTAGAGGAGAATCATTAGAAATAACAGTCTATTTCACAATTGTCATCAGATTTTCATCCTCGAACAATTTTTATATCACCTCCCAGGAGGCAGAACTTGCATATGGAGTGCATGTAATATCTGTAAACAATGGAGACATCTCAAACACTTCTTCAGGTGGAAAGATTGGTTCTTGTTGTATTACGGACTTCCTCCTTACCTTGATTATTCTTGACATGTCCTTGAACTGTTCTTTATTATAATTTACCTGTAAAGAAACAAACCAAGATAAGCAACAAGAGCTTCGAAGGATCGAGATAGTCATATCAATTCAATGTAAGTCATATGGAAATCCTTTCAAATTAACTAAACATTATTACCAATCAACAAAAGCCTTGAAATTAGAACTACACAAAGTGGTCATTAAATTTCCAAACGTTTGTTCATGCGATATTGACACTTGTCATTATATCAGAAAATCTTTTATTGGCATGTGATATCTGGTGACATTACATAGCTCAGCGATCTACGATTTTTGAAAAGTATATTGGCCTAGGTAATATTAGCGAAAAAATGAATTTTAACATAACGCGATATCAAAATCCATCAATTGATGGTATGCGATATTGGCTTAGCATTTCGCAATTCGGCTAATTGCAATTTCGCATTTTGCAATTTCACAATTTTGCAATCGGCTTTTGATTTTGGCTTATCAACTTATCGCAATTTTGGAATTTCACATTTCGGCTTTTGGTAGTTTAGCTTTGTGGTTGTCCTTTGAAATTGCCAACACTATGCGTATTTAGACCTACTCTTTTATAGTTTTTTCATTAATTTCAGGATTCATTTAGACTTGTAATTCATCTTTTAAGACTACAAAAGGATTCCTAAAAGGTTTTATGACTTTATTCATAGACTTTCTTGTTTTATTCAAAAATCAATGAATAAAAATAAAACTTATCCTATTTTATCTAAACAAAGAAGGATTCTATCCTAAATTTTTTTAAAGGGTCCCCATTATTCTTTCTCTTAAGTCTAAATATAATGGGGGGTTGTTGAGTGCCACAATAATTGGCGACACACTGGACAAAACATTTAATCTCTGTAAGATGTCAATCTTTATTAAGAAATTCTTTTAGAAATTTTAAAAATGATCGAAATCTAGATCGATATAGATAACTTTGAAATGGAATAATTCGTCTCATCACAAAGCTTCTCAATGTTTGTGATAGATGAAAATATTTTTCGTGCAAATTAGTAGCTAATAGGTTGAAAAGATAAAGTAAAAATTATTAGAAGCTTAGCGTTTTGAATAAACTTATTAGTCATTGTAGAGCCACTGCTGCTAGCAGACGTTCATAGCCTTGACAGGGTTACCATTTAACCAAAATGAACCAATACCCCATCCATATTATAATAACATTCTTTAGAGGCAGTGAAGATCTTTTTTTTTTGCTTTAAATTCATTATCGTGGTTTGGTAGCCAGAAAATGATAATGCCATTCACAAGTTGTAATAAAATTGAACAAGCCGACTCGTGATGAGGTATCTTGTCTCAAAGTCTAGTGACTAAGAGCCACTATATTGGTTTGGTTGCCAATAGTGATAATGTCAATCTTATTAGTTTCCTATGATCATGGTAAGAAGGCTCATGATGAGAGCTCTTAAATTTTAACTTTTTTTTTTTTTATATTTTTGAATTACACTCGGATTTTTTTTTTTAAAATAAATGGAAGAGGAGGTTTCATTTACTCTTTACAAGTCTTGGATGACCTCTTTAAGTAAAACATGCTAAAGAATTTATAATAATTTCTACCTTTATAAAGATAACTTTTCAAAACCAATTCACAACAAATATATTTTTTAAAGACTTTCAAACCAAAAGATTTCACAACTAAATGATTATCTTATTTCAAAGATTTAAAACAGATTCAATACTTAGATTCCAATTTAAAGTTTTGCTTTCTAAATTGTCCCTTAAATGAGTTTAACAATTCAAAAATAAAGAGAAACTTCCAATATCTTTTTCAAAAGTGTAGTACTTTTAGTAACAAAAGTAAATGATATATAAAAATATTTACATAGTGTACAAAAGAACTTACGTTCCTTCAAGTTTTTTTTTTTGAGTATAAATCCACTAACAGGAAGAATCTCCTTCTTCCTATTTAAATCTTGCAAAATTAAAGTTGATGGACCTATCTTCTAAAAAATCTAAAAGAGACCAAGCCAAAGTTTTTGAAATCTTGTATGTTTTCCTTTGTCCTCATGCACTTTATCCCATTTCAAAACTAAGTCTTTGATTCTAATTTCTTTTATCTTTGACTGAATTGACATCAAATGAAGCTTTTACCAATTGTTAATGGTGAACATGGACTAGTGTAGCTTTTTTTCTTTCTTCTTCAAGCTTTAGGATTTGAGACATTCGTAATTTCAAAGCAGAAGAAGGTTGTTCTTCAATAAATTGAACTAGCGCTAATGAGGGGATAGCTAGATTTGGAGGTAAGATATCTTCTTTCCCGTATACCAACTGAAAAGGAGCAGTACATATTGAGGTTTTGTCGGTTATACTACCATCCCATAAAGCAAATATTAAAGCTTTGTGCTAGTTCTTTTGATTTTGGTCGATGTTTAGTTTGATGATCCTTATAAGATTTTTATTAGTGGATTCTGCTAAGCCATTTCCCTGAGGGTAATAATTTGCATAATACTTAAGTTTAAATCCTCTCTTTAAAGAAAATTCAATCATTGCATTTCCAGAAAAATAAGAAGCATTGTAAAAAATAAGAGCATGAGGGATACCAAACATGGTAATAATGGATTGATCAATGAATTCAATGATGCTCTCAGAATTGGCTAGCTTCAGAGGCAGTGCCTCTACCCATTTCATAAAATAATCTGTTGCAGTCAAAATGTACTTATGTTGTTTGGAAGAATGAGGAACGATCTCACCTATTATATCCAATCCCCATTGCTCAAAAGGTTGTTCGTTGTTGACTGGTTTCAAGGGCATGGAAGGTTTCCTCTATCTTCCTGAAGCGGTTTGAATTTTTTTGCATCTTCTTACATACATGCGGGCATCTTTGAATAAAGTTGGCTAGTAATATCCAACATGCAGAATTTTGTGAGCTGTTGTATCTCCATTACAATGTCCCCCTGCTAGTCCATCATGCAGTTCCTATAAGACCTTTTCTGCTTCAGTTTTTTCCAAACATCTTAATAAAACAAAACCATAATTTTTTCTAAATAATACATCGTTGATGAGTTTTTATTGATTGACTTTCAACCTCAAGGATCTCTTTTTATTAACATATAGTTCAAGTGGAGCATAACCATTTTTCAAATGAAATATTAAGTCAACATATTGAGGCTGAGTACTAATAATGACTACCTCTGTGATATGTTCAATATTACCTGTTACTTCATCTATTGATGTATCATTCATTCCTGTGACTAACTTGCAAAAACCTTGACCTTTTACAATTTTAGCGGGTTTGATTTCTAGATCATATTCTTGTAATGCAGTCACCTAGTTGGCTCTCTTTTCTCCTAACTCCTTTAGAGTAAGAAATTTCTTGACTGCTGAGAAAGGAACAATAACTTTAACATGAGTTTTTAGAAGAAAAGGTATAAAATATTTGATAGATTTGTAAATAGCAAAGGCTTTCTTTTCTACTCCTGAATAATTAAATGCAGCTCCTTGAAAATTTGAGCTGAAAAAAGCTATAGGAGCTTCTACTTTTTTTTTCATTTGGGTGCGTTAAGACTGCTGCATATGATAACTCAGAAGCAAAAGTATATAAAATAAATTGATGAGGAAAGTTGGGGGTTGATAGAGAAGAAGCATCAATAACAACTTGTTTGATTTATTTAAATGCTTCTCTTTCATGATCACTGCATTTAAAATCTGAATCTTTTTTTATCATTGCTTGTAATGGTAGGACAATTTGAGGAAATTTGGGGACAAATCCCTTAACAAAATTGATTTGACCAAGAAAAGACTGCATTGTTTTTTGGGTATGTGGTAATGGAATTTTTGAAATGGGTTTAATTATTTCTGGATCAATAAAAATTCCATGTTTGGATACAATGAAACCAAGGAGTTTACCTTCGCTTGGAGTAAAAATTGATTTATGGGGTTTAGAGAAATTCCATACCTTCTGCACCTTTCAAAGATCCGCTTTAAATCATGTAAATGATTATTTCTCTTCTTTGAATATATGGTAATATCATGAAGATATACCACAACAATTTGATAATCAACCCTTTGAAAGCAATGTCCATAGCTCTATGGAATGCAGCTTCTGCATTCATTGATCCAAAAGGCATTTTCTGATATGCACATGTTCCCCACTTCGTTCTGAATGTAGTTTTTAATTGGTCTTCTGGGTGAACAAGGATCTGATTGTATCCTGAAAATCCATCTAAAAAAGACATTAATTCAGAACCAAGAATTGATTGCAGAACTTGTTCCATTGATGGGAGAGGAAAATTATCCTTTTGACATGCCTTATTTAGATTCCTGAAATCAATACAAATGTGAATATCACCATTTTTCTTTCTAACCGGTACAAGATTGGAAACCCATTTAGAATGTCTTACTGGAAAGATGATTTTAGATTTTAAAAGTTTATTCAACTTTCTTTTAATCTAAGTTTCCAAATTCGGATGTATGTTCCTAAGTTTTTTCTGAATGGGTTTAACATATGTTACCATTGGGATGATGCGTTGAATGATGGAGGCATCATATGTTTTTAGATATTAATATTTCCAAGCAAAGATATCTTTATATTTCTTTAATAGACGAATAAATGCATTTATTTCTTAAGATAAGAGACCAAGACCTAAGTTAATATTTTGGGGTTTTGTATCAGATCCTAGGTTAACTAATTCAAATCTCAAAGTTGAGCTTTGAAGTTTGTAGTTGTTGAACTTTTTAAATCTGTCTTTAAGATCATAAATATCCTCAAGTTAACTACAAGTTTCGGGAGAGCATTCATTTCTTTTGATTTATTCAATTGAGAATCACGTTTGTCCTCATCAATTACTGGTCAAGATAGGATTCTTTGGATGTTAAAAAAATCTAGGATATCTCTATCATTATTGAATACTCGCCAATTAATGACATTATTGGGAATGGATGGGTGAAAAAATAATTCTATGGAAAATCTGTCTAGACTAAAATCTTCAAAAGGGATTAATTTGGATGCGACATTGGCCAAAACATCATCACTGATGTTCTGTATTCTTGGTATTGGAGAAATATTGAATGCTACAAAATGTGAGGTAAGATTTTGAATTAAGCATTGATAATGTCTAAGGTGATTTGAAACACAATGAATATTGTTTATGACTTGTTTTATAATGATTTCAGAATCACCAAAGGCTTGAAGATATTCAATACCAATATTTATCACTTTATACAATCCTTGTACTAATGTTGTGTTGATCGTTTCCCCAAATAGGCAAATTTGGTGCAGGAGCTGACAAGGATGCTAAATGGGCATACGTACAACCCATTCAGCAAAAAGAATATTCCTTGGATATTCTGTGTAATATCCTCAGAATATTCCTTGTAGGTGGCATCATCGTACTGTAACAAGTGGCAAAATTTCATTGGTTTACTGGTTAATAGGTGCACCAATAGGGAGGTGACACATGGCTAAGCCTGAGGCTGCCATGTGTCCTCCCTGGGGTCAATCAAAATTTTGTTGGGCAAAGGTCAGGCTCAAACCCACGACCTCACCCAAAAGAGTGCCAAGCCTTACCACTCCTCCTACACGATGGTTCTTAACTACAAAGGGTCACAGGTTGGTGTTATTATTTGTTAACCGCCAGGTTGAGGGGCGGGCAGACTTAACCACCCCCCATGTGACCACTTTACCACCTACCGAAATGGTTATGTGATGCCACCACCATGGTAACTGCCACCGAGACCGCCGGTCCAAGCCACATGTGAACACCATGCCGCTGACCGCTAACATTAAACCATGACCGTCGAGAGGACTGCCACCGCCTAACCGCTGCATGTGACCAGGGTCACTTGGAATTTTTTATGACCGGGCTGGGGTTATAGCAATTTTTAATAGTCCTACAATTTTGCTCGCCGCGTGATGAAATTTTTGCCCAATTAGAACTTTTTGGGGCGAAATCGTAGGAACGATGCCAGTTTTTGAGCAATTTGTGGAGTGAATAGTGTCCTAACTAGGAGAGGTCATAACTTATCTTGTTTTCGACCAAATTGGGTGAAAAAAGAGGCTAGATAGCCTTTTTTGGACATTCTGGACTCAGTGGAGCAGGTCTCAGGATCAAAGGAGCACTTCTGGATATGATTTTTAGAAAATTTAAGCCTATGGGTGCCATGGACAGCCAGAGTGTTGATTCAGTTTATGGAAGAGTTTGAAGATATAGATGAACTTGTAGGGGTCTTCCAGCCTCCATGTGATTTTTGTAACAATCATTACATCATTGTTGTAGCTATATTTCTTCTTTTCTCGATATTTGTTTTGGAGAAGAGACTTGTTTATCTACTTCAAGTGGATTGTGGTACTGTTTATGCTATTTGAAATTGGAATATGGGGTCTTCGTGTAAGATGCCTATGTTTGTTGAAGGTTTACATGTTTGAATATAGGTTAACATGTGTATGGAGTGAGAACTCTTGCAGAAGTTGTTTCTTTGAAGGATAAACTAGCCATTCCATTTCAACAGTTTATGTACTCTTCCTTTCTAGACATTGAACATAATGAGAAGGGCTTATGCCTTTAGAGATGATCCAAGTAGATGTAGCTCAGGAGGGGTGAACTCCTTTAACAATGGTTGGTGTATTACTAATTGATGCATGTTTCCGTTCATTGTTTTGATTTCATGTTTAAAGTTTTTCATGAAACTAGCTTAAGAAAACACGCATAAAAAATCATGTTTTTACTTGCTAGTTTGGAGTACAAACCTCAAGCATATTTTTATATTCTAATGAGGATCTTAGCATAGAAATATAATATTCCAAATTCATATCAAGTACTTACAGAGAAAAATTCCACCAACTTTTCGTACATTTTTTTTGCTATCTTCAACTTTGCTACAAAAGGGATGAGAAAATCCTTGATTGACTCAATAAGGGTTCTTTGAGCACTTACTTATCCTTTCATGTAATTTGATAGTGCTTGATATTAATCTTGATGAGGTTTGGTGATTGATCCCATGACATATTCACTAACTTCATTTTTTATGAGGATCAAGTCTATTATCTTCTTCCATGCAAGGTAATTTGATGACCCAATAAGTTTGTTCTCCTTGCGGAAGAAGTCATTGTAGATTTAGACATAAAATATAAAATACTTACTTTTCAAGTGAAGATGATACTTTGATGATGATATCTTCAAATTTATGCCTTCTTGATGATGTCGGCTTCTACTACTCCTTTGTTGTTGGAAATTTAAGATGCTTCCTTGATGATGTTGACTTCTACTACTCCTTTGTTTTTGGCAACTGAAGATGCCTCCTTGATGATGATTGCTTGATGATCTATTGATCAGTGGTTGTCATTGATGTCAACCCAAGGAGCACCAGGGGTTACCTAGATCTTGCATGGGCATTTTGACTTGACAACTTACTCTATTCTAAGTCAAGGATCTTCTAGATGGATTCTACTCATCGAGATGTTTCCATTGATATATGGCACGCTAAGTAATTCTTAACGGTTTGAGAGATATTCATGTTTGAAGTTAGTAACCCCAGTTAGTGGGCTAAAACCCTATGGGGTTGTGGCATGAAACTCATAATTGGTTGTGGTCATTGAATAATCAATAATTAATACATTATTTTACTCCTGAAATCCATCCAATGTTCACTTATTGAGGACCCTCTCTACTCATGACATTCATATAAATAATGACCCTCATATCCTCCTCTAGTAAGGATTTTGTGGCTTCAAATAGGTCATCATGGCATTGTCGCTATAACTTTTTTTATTTTCAGCGAAGCTTCAAAAGTTGAATAAAAACCCATTTGAGCCAAAATCTTGATGAACCTCGTGACCAAATTTCAGATCTTGGTTCGCTATAGTTTCAGAGATATGATCTAAGGAAGTTAGGGTTCTTGCAAGCTCCCGAATTCCATGTCAAATAGGGGATGTTGGGAAAATCATCATAACTTTCTCTCTGAGCATTGGATTCAAATTTCATAAATAGTCACAGAAAGAGGACGGACTGTAGTTTATTGTTAGAATTTTTAGGGCTGAAGGTTGTAACAATGACATGTGTCACTTCATACAAGTTCTCTCTATTGAACTAGTCTATAATCAGGTCATCGTGGGAGATTGGGTAGAAATCTTTCTTGAAGAATCCAATCTTGATCAGACCTGTGGGGTTGGAAATAGGATGTAGAGGGCTACCACAGACGAAATTTCAGACCCTAGAAATTTGAAATTACATAGATACACCAGATTCAATATCACGCTCCTAGAAGGCAAGAAAAAGCATGCATTCAAGGATCATTATAGTAAGGACCAAACATCAATAGTCAAGGGTAAGTCTCCTACACCAAGGTATGTATGATTAGTGTTTACATTTTAAATATGAGTACCATCTCTAACATATGTTTTTGCAAGACAATGTAAGTACATACAGGGTCTCGGTTATATCTCTATGTCTCTATATGTCACAGTTAGTTTTGATACCACATTTCAGATGTCCTATTCTTGATACTACACATTTGATGCTACATATTCTTGATGCTACACCAACTTTGATAAATCTATATGATGTTGTAAGTTCATGTTACTTGTCTTGTCATAGTTGATAGAATGGTCTCCGTTGTTGAACTTAGAACTTGGTCCATCACAAGTCTAGGGTCTGTCATAAATTTTTATTGTATATTTTTTAAGGTCAGTTTTGGATATAGCCTTGGATAGAGTCTAGGCCTATATCAAGAGTAGGAGTCTTTGTCTACTGCTGCAACAAGTCAACAACAAAAGTGACAAGCACACTTCAGGTATGCACTGTAATTTTATTTTGTATTATTCATTATTATGCACTTACATGTGTTTTGCAGGCATAGGTAAGTTGAAGGATATTTTGTTTTGTTTTGGGATTGGTTTCATTGGGAAAATTTTGCATGCAGGTAGAAGAAGATTCAAATACAATGTCAAGCAAGAATTCAAGAGTAGAAGTATCAAATCAAAGGAATCCTTGCAGGGGAACATCCTTTGAAGACATGACAACCATCCGTATATTGTGAAGAAGTGTTAAGGCCAAGAGTCATCATTGTAAAGTTGTAAAAGAGTCATTTGCAAAAGTGTCATCATTGGAAGAGTCATTATTGTTAAAGATTCCATCTAGAGTCAAAAAGGCATTATTGGGAGGTATAGGAGTCTTCATTGGGATGATGGCATGGTTGGGTTGTAGGTCATAGTGTGATTGGGTGTTTGGTCAAAATCATTGTAAATCATATTGTATCGTGGATCGTTGTCCCTGGTACGGGAATGCAAACTCTTGTCTCATTTCAGTAATTATAGGGTGGCAAGGACGTGCTAGGCTGGTGCACAAAGTCGCCTACAAGTTGGGGCCTGTGAACACTTCAGGGTGGTAGGGTGGTGCTAGGGCGAGTTGTGGCTCGCTAGGGTGTTGGGACATCCATTCAGTTGATTACTGAAGAAACCACGACGTTGGGGCGTCCTTCCAGTGGGAGTTGGAGAAGAATTATTTTCTAGAATTCTAGAGAGTTGTTGCTTTCATTTCAGTTGGGGCTGAATATTAAATAATTTATTAGAAAAGCGTTTGGTGGTTTTTGACCCGGAGGGGGTTTTTCCACCTAAAATTATTGTGCCTACTATGTTCTCTTATTTAATGTTATCACTACATAACCATTAATAATAATTGAAGATTAACTAATGCTCTAAAAGATTTAAAAGTGATAATTGCTAAGGAATATTGATTCACCCCCCCTCTCAGTATTTCCAACATGATCTTCTTCAAGGATGTTTGAGATATGATCCTTTATTCAATGTGAGGGAGATGACTTTGATTTCTTTGGTGATGATGAAGTGTTGTTTCTTGCTTCCTTTGGTTGATGATTATAGAATGTGTAAGCTTCCCAAGGATGCTTCAAGTGTAGAGTCCTTCTTGTTGAAAAGTGTAACTAGGTTCGATCTTCATAATGACATATGTAATTATGATTTTATGTAATTGATTTAAAGAATAAAAATAAAATTATTTTTCTAATGCTTGACTCATGGATTTCATGAGAAAGGAATTTTAGTTTTAGTTAAGGCTCCCATTGCAAGCCTTTAGGTTTTTGTCATCAAGTCATAAAACTAGGGAGTCAATGTCATGTGTTGAAGACATGTTACATATTGTAAGTGTAGAAATTTTGAATAATAAACACATATTCAATGGAGATTATCCTGATCATGTACTATTCCAGAATACATACACAATACATAAGCTCCTCTACGTTGATCATCAATATAGCAACATCAATAACAATAAAACATCAAGAGCATGCACACATTAACACAGTATGTAACCTGGGGAAAGCTTACAGCTGAAAACCCCACACTATCTGTATATTAATGATTGAGAACATGTAACATTACAATAGTCAATACTTCTCACAAGTATCCAGTACTATCTCCACCTGTTACACACAATACAACTCAGATTTGATCTCCAAATCTATTCCACTGCTTACTCGCTTCCACTGCTCAATACCTGCACAAGAATGGTTGAACCAAACTCGTATTTACGTCAAAAGAATCACTCACGCTGGGAATCACGTGAGCAAAGGCTATAATCACTTGGTATTGGCCAATTCTCATTGGCATAACTCAATCCCATTGATTGTGCAAATCTTCATGCACAACTATAGTCACAACTGATAGCAATCTGATCCTCTAACACCTGTCCCTGCTGAACTGAACATGCACTGACATGCAACTGAGTTAACTGATGTATTCTTTAGTTGCATTATGAGTTAATAATTAGTTTAACAACTCATCATTAGTCTATTTGCAGTTAGACTAATTACAACTAGTTTAACCAAGTCAAACTGAACACAACTCCACAATCAACTCCACCAAACTCAACTGATTGAGTTCTAACTGAAGTCATGCATGCAACAACTCAACTGACCCACAAAGAAAACGTATTTCCTTCTGACAGCTGCATGTGCCACATCTGTAGTTTAAACTGAAGTGCTCCAAGAGAATAAGATAAAGTTTATAGTCTAAATATTATTATAAAACAATAATATTTGACTTTTCTATTTTTGACAGCCAGTCTAAAAATAGACTTTGATCACTCCTGCTGTGATCATCCCTCCTGTGGTCACTCCTGCTGTGATCATCTTGCTGTGATCCAAAAATAGAACTTGCGCCATAATTTGCCTGCTTGCCCACTTAGTGAAGGCGACTCTTTTCACTAAGCTCCATCATCTTGTTGCAATCTCAACAATAAGAAGAAATTTTGAATGTATCAATAACCCTCAAAGACCTTGTCACAAGCTATTCATCATGTTGGCCTAAGAATGTTTCCAGAATGACATGTCGTCCTAGGCTTCAGTTCAAGTCGGCTTATTATGGATGCAAAAACCACTATAAATAGGGAAGCTTGACCGCATTTGAAGGACATAATTTTGGTCAAGGTCTAAAGCAAGAAGAAGTGTGAGTATCTCACAAGAGGAGCCTCCATCCAAGCAAAGAAGAAGGGATTAGAAGCCGAGTCAATTTTGGATATGTTTTAGGGCTATTTAACTATCACAATGCAAAGAAGAGAGGCATCATCTGCTGCAGGAGAATCCAAGAATATTTCAGAAATCTCAGGTAGCAAAATTAGGGGAGAAGACAAGTTAAGGGAGTCTACATCTAAAGCGAAGGAAACAAGGGCACAAACTAGGAGGTGATTCTTCCCATGTGCAGCAACTAGGGCTTCTAAAAGAGGTCGAGAATTGTAGGAGGAAAAAATCTGAAGAGTAGCCAAGAAGTAAAGGAAAGTCAGTTGTTTGACCATCGTTGACTCAAGGAAGGAAAGGTCAAGCTAAGAAGCCTTGTGACTTGGTCTTGGAGAGGTGAATAGGTCAAGGGTCTTGGTCTTGGTATTTGTTAACTGAAGTCTCTATAAGAAGAAGAATTCATTTAGGTTTTCCTTTAAATTTGGAGAGGTTTTGGCCCTGGCTGATCACCTAAATTCTAAGTCTCTTGTCTCTTTATTATTTATGCATTGATAGTTGTTTGATGAAGAAGAACATATAATAATCTAAGTAAATAGAAGATCCTAAATCTAAAGAAGTAAAAGTCATTCACAAGAAGTTATCATTATAAAGAAATCACCTAAGCTTGATGCCCTGGATTTCTCAACATGGTATCAGAGCTAAGGTGACAAAGTCAAGGAAGGGCATCTTATCAAGGGATGCTCAAGGACAAAATCTCGAGAAAGACTTCAAAGAAAATCTAAGAAGATCATCTTGGAGTCAATATCTACAAAGAAGTATCAAAACCCTAGATTGAAGAAGAAGTATACACTAGCAAAATTCTTGGGATCCTCAAGTCATCATAAAAATACCTCTAAGGACCTACTCAAGTTAAAGAGACCTACAAATCTTGAAGACTATTCATCCAAGAGAAGCAAGATCTAGGATGTTTTCATCATCTTTGGTTCTAAGGAAACTTCCTCTCGTTGAAGCAAGGACCTTACCTTTGAAGAAGATCATCCAAGGAGCATCAATACATCATCAATAATTCATCATTGAGCATCATCAACAAGGACAACAACATCAAAGTATCTGAAGTGATATCCATCTTTGTGGGGCCAAGGATCATTCTTGAAGAGAACTATCTTCATTAAGGAGAAGCTCTCTATTAACTATATCATCATAAAAATTCAAGGAGGCAACAAGTGAAAGAAGCATCTTAAAAAGTAAGCATATTTATGTTTGAATCTGTCAAAATATATTTTTGTAAGGAAATAAAAAAATTGGTTCGGGTTTCAAACTATCTTGCATGGAAGAAGAGGACATATCTGAATCTCATTGAAAATGAGGTTATGGATCATGTAAAAGGATCTATCACCAAACCGTCAAAAAAAGATTCTCAAGCACTTGAAAAGTTTATGAAAGGGGAAGCGAGGGCTTAAAGGATTCTCACAGAATCCATCAAGGATCCCCTCATTCCATATGTATCTAAACTCGACACCTCAAAAGGAATATATGACAAATTGGTAGAGTTATTTTCTGTAAGCACTGTAGGAGAAGTTATCTCTCTAAGGAAAGAACTCTACAAGCTAAGGATATCAAGAGAATAAGGAATAGCTTCTTAATTTATGAGGATATCTAAAATAAGAGATCAAATTCAAGATCTGGGTGAAATAATGTCTGGCAAAGAGATGACCACTATAGTATTAAATGTACTACTAGAGGAGTGGGGCAACTTTAATTAAGGTATTTATGGGAAGAAAGAAGCTGCTCCATTCCAGGATCTATGGTCTCTATGCAAGATTGAAGAAACCAGGCTGAAGACTAAAACTGATGCAGGATCACGTGAGCAAATCAAGCATATGTGGCTATGACAAATAAAAGAGGAAATTGTGGGAAATTTGGTCCTCAGAAAAAGAAGAAGAACTCGGCTAAGGTTCAACGTTATGGATGTCAAGAATATGGGCATTACAAAAGATATTCTCCTAAGCTCAAGAAGGGAAATAAAAAAAGAGGTAGAGAAGAAGCCCATATCACCAAAGAAAAGGAGGAAGCTGAAAGGAAGAATTCCAAGAAAGAGGAAGTAAAAGATCTCTACTATGATTGAGATAATCTTCCTCACCTAGTTCTTTAAAGTTCTTATTTTTAAGTTTTATGTTGTAAGGTATGGCTATCATGATTCACTAAAGAAAATGATAGGACACATCATGGCATCATAGAAGCATTAAAAGCAAGAGCTCGTAACGTCATCATAGAGAAGCATGGAAGATGGTTGAAATAGAAGTCCATGGAAGGATATAGATCTTGGTAACATCATTAGAAGCATAAGTGGAACTTATGGGAAAAGGAATAAAAATTCATCTAGCACAAATCTCATCATACATCAGTCAAAAGGGAAACGTTTTTTGGATGAGGATACTCAAGATCCTCTATTGGAATCTTCAATGGAAGGTTCACAAATCAAGATAAAGCAAGGGTTTCATCAAAGCTTCCAACTTGTGGGAATTCATGGGATGATGGTATGATGACAAAATATGTGAAGTGGATCAAGGGATTGAAGTTCTTTCAATCAAGGAAGTTACCGAAGGATGTCTAAGATGACTTAAAATAAAATGAGGTATGTATGCTTGTATTTGATATTATAGAGATATGTCATATGGTTGCAAGTAGCATAGATAAATGCTCTATCTCAAGAGCATGATCAAAATAAAGGATCTCCTCCTTTGAAAGGATGCAAGAAAGCATAGGCCACACATTGTTTAGATGAAATCAACATAATATATCATCATATGGAATATGAGGTGGTTGAAAATAATTGGAGGAACTTTGATTGAAATTTTCTAGGATGGAAATGTGTGAAGAAAGAAAGGAAGAGATCATGAAATATGAAACTATGGAAAAGGAAATAAACATTTGAGGACTAAGAGATTTGACTAGGATATCTCCATGAAAGATATGAAAATTTTGATAAAGTATGAAAAAGAAAGAGATCCTTGATAGTATATATCTTTTGGAGATGTTCTAATGTGTATGCATGATGCTAATGTGAACTAGAAGATGTCTTGATGAAAGACCATCACAAAGGTAATTTATGTTCATTTCTTATTTTGTTTTAATAATATCTGGATGGACTTATGCAGGGCTACCAAGGGAAGAGCTATTTATATCTTCCACCACTGATGTCCATGTAGTAGGACGAAATATCCTCAAGGAAACATGGCATGAAGGAAGGCCATATATGAACTGATGGATCACTTCCAATGAAAGAAATAATGACATGACTAACTCACGAAAGTGATGGATGGTCTGTGCCCTACGAAGAAGTCCCAAAACATGAAGACTCTTGAATAAAGAAAAGAATTTCATGACATCATGAGGAGGAGTTCTTCAAGAAGCTAGTTGTCCCATCATCTCCACCTAGATAGCTACTGTAGGTCCCTAATTAAGAGGGAGCCTAGAAACAAGTTCCTAACTCGGTAGAAACTTGAAAGAAAATTCTTAAGCCAAGAGGGAGCTTAGGTACATTCCCTCTGTAGGAATGAGTACATTCCTTCATTGGAATAGGTATGTCCTCCCTAAGTTGAGAGGGAGAGATAGACACATCGCTATTGTCTTAACTTGGGAAGACAGAATGGAGGATTGGGTAAACATCTGACATCTGATGATTTTTTAGGATGATTTAGGGCATCCAAGATAAGAGTAGCCATAGAGGACCGATATTATTTGAGGTCTAGGAATCCAAGATAAGAATATTCCTAGTGGAACATACTCTAAGAGAACTCGGGTGGGGTATGTTTTGAGAGAGATAATGATGAGGGTGTCTATACATCATTAGTCTCGCCAGCAGTGTGCTCTAATATTATGGAGAGCTAGAGTTGTTATTCAAGGCCTTGCTACATGACAATGTCGATTGATATGATCCTAAACAAATGGGTTACCGATTTGACTCTTCTTATGAGAATTCTTCATATTGAGAATGTCCAAGTACCTTTTATGGATTATGAATACCTCCCTAGTTGAGAGGGAGGGTTGAAAAGTGTAACTAGGTTCAATATTCATAATGGCATATGCAATTATGATTTTATGCAATTGACTTAAAGAAGAAAAATAAAATTATTTTTGTAATGCTTGTCTCATGGGTTTCATGAGCAAGGAATTTTATTTTTAGTTAAGGCTCCCATTGTGAGCCTTTAGGTTTTTGTCATCAAGTCATAAAGTCTAGGGATTCAATGTCATGCATTGAAGACATGTTACATATTGTAAGAAGTAATTTTGAATGTGTCAATAACCCTCTAAGACCTTGTCACAAGCTATTGATCATGCCGACCTAAGGACGTTTCCACAATGATATGTCGGCCTAGGCTCCAATTCAAGTAGGCTTATTATGGATGCACAAACCACTATAAATAGGTTAGCTCGGCCTCATTTGAAGGATACAATTTTGGTCAAGGTATGAAGCAATAAGAAATGTGAGAATATCATGAGAGGGACCTCCATCCAAGCGAAGAAGAAGGAAATAGAACCCCAGTCAATTTTGGATATGTTTTAGGGATATTTAACTATCACACGTGTGAAGAAGAGATGCATCATCTGTTGTAGGAGAAGGCAAGAATATTGCAGTCATCTCAGGTAACAAATTTAGGGGAGAATATAAGTCAAGAAGGAAGCAAAGTTGAAGAAAAGGGAGTCTACATATAAAGCAAAGGAAACAAGGGAACAAACTAGGAGGTGACTCTTCCAATGTGCTGTAACTAGGGCTTCTGAAAGAGGCCGAGAATTGTAGGAGGCTGAAATTTGAAGAGTAGCTAAGAAGGAAAGGAAAGTCAATTGTTTGACCATTGTTGACTCAAGGAAGGAAAGGTCATGCTAAGAAGCCTTGTGACTTGGTCTTGGAGAGGTGAATAGCTCAAGGGTCTTGGTCTTAGTATTCGTCAATTGAAGTCTTTATAAGAAGAAGAATTCATTTGGATTTTCCTTTAAATTTGGAGAGGTTTTGGCTTTGGTTGATTGCCTACATTTTGTGTCTCTTGTCTCTTTATTGTTTATGCATTGATAGCTTTTTGATGAAGAAGAACATGAGAATAATATAAGGAAAGAGAAGATCCTAAATCTAAAGAATTAAAAAGCATTCACAAGCAGTTATCATTATAGAGAAATCACCTAATCTTGATGCCCTAGATTTATCAACACTTCTTTGAATGGAGGTAGGGTCTTTGAAGTCTTCTTCTTCTTCTAAGAGTTGTGACGATGTGATCCTTGCGATGTGATGCATAGTCCTCCTTGATTCCTTTTGTTTTCCTTGATGCTCTCCTTATGCTCAGCCCTTATGTATCCTTCTTTAATTGGATAATCTTCAAGTTGCCTTTACTTGTTGTTGTCACCTTAGCTCTGATACCATGTTGATAAATCAAGAGCAGCTAGATTAGGGTTCTTTCTCTTACATTGATAATTGCTTGTGATGTTCTTTTACTTAACTTTATGTAATTGTAATTAGTTTCTTATTTCACTTGATTATTATTGTGTTTATTTTATCAAACAAATTCCAAACTATGAAGATGAACGAGACAAAAGGACACAAAATATAGGCTGATAGTCAGGGCCAAAACCTCTTCTCTTGAGAGGAAAACCCACAAGAATTCTTCTCTTCTTATATAATCTTCAAATGACGAATTCCAAGACCTAAGACTCTTGTCAAAGACCCCTCCAAGGTCAAGTCAAACTTCTCGATGAGCTTGTTCTTTACAATGCCAACCCAAGTCAATACTATTTCACACTTGAGATTTCAACCTCACTTCAAGATTTCACCTATTGCTTCAGATTTGCACTTTTCGACCCTCGTGCAACCTCTGCGATTTTGCACATGTAAGTGGATTAGTGGCTAAAATAACCTTCTCTTTCTTTTGCTTAAGATGCTTCCTCTTCCTTAATAAATACACTTCCTTTCTTGATCTTCTTTTCTTCCAAATTTCAAATTCTCTTGAAAAATTTGCAATTACATCTAGCTGCAACAATAATGATTCCCTAGTTTCGCATGTGTGGGAGATAGAGACCCAAAAACAGTCTTCTAGAATTTGAATTCTCTTCTTTGCTATCTCTTTTGACTTCTTTTCCGTTGAGATGGAACTCACTTACTTGATTGATAAAATTCCTTAGAAGTCTCCTAATGAGGTTGAGTTCTTCCTTATATATAGGCTCTTTGTGTAGGTCAAATAGCCCTTATGAGGCCAACTTGATTATGCATGTAGGTTGACTTGTTGATTGCTAGTTTGACTTGTCTTGGAGGGAGTCTTTCGACACTTTTTGACTTACAAAAATTATTTTGACTTCTTACAAGATTCCCAATGGGGTATTACATATATGATAATGACTTTGAATCTATGACAAACCCTAGAAACACTCAATGGGTGCTTGACCTACAAATAATTTGACCTTGAGCATGAAACCCATGCTACAATAATAATAATAATAAATTTTCTTTCTTTTTAAAATATACAAGAATCAAGAGTACCTTTCTTACTTATGAAGACCAAACCTAGTTACATATTTCAACATATGAAACCATCTACCATAAATAAATAACTGGCAGTGGACCAAAACTTGGACTGTACACAATGGCTTAAAAAAACCATAACGAGTAGTTATAGAGAGTTCATATAATGATAGCGTACAAATTATAGTTTCTAAAAATAGAACTATAAACATCATATAGAGATATATACCATACAAAAAATATGAAAGAGCTATAATAAAATCATAGATATGGAGGTACGCCTTGCATACAGGGCCTTTAATAAGATGTGTGTTTTTGGTCTTCTATGAACTTGGTGACCTGCCAGAGTCCCATAACTTGAGCAATGTCTTCTTTAGACAAGGCATCATCAATTTTATTCCTTTCTCTGTAAATGTGACAACATGTAACAGAGTCAAAAGATTCCTTTAAATGAAAAATTTCTTCCAATATCGGACATAGTGTGTGCATGTGACATCTAACATTTCTATTGAACCAATTTATGACAAGCATCGAGTCACCAAATATTTATAGTCTCTGAATGTTTTCTTCCAATGAAAACAACAACAAAATCTTTAAACTCATAAGTTCAAAGAAATTATCTGTGCCCTACACCAACCCACGTTTTAGCTTGATGAAATGAGAACTTGAGAGATATAAGACAACACCCCCACCATAGGCACCACTAGCAAGTGTTGCTCCATCCAAAAAATCCCATGGGACAGATTGATCAATTAGTTCTCCAGTTCTATTAAGTTGTCAAGGTATTAGATACACAACGTCTAACAAGGACAAAATATCAATTGATTGGGTTGCAAATTTTTCAGGGGTGGAGAATTTGTCAATGAAAATTCTAGCATTCCAAGTAATCCATATACCCCAAGAGGGGAGAAGAGGTGGGCTCCGCAGATGTTTTGGGTTAATAGTATTCCACCAGTCTTTCCAAGCTTCTAGGTATGAAGCCCCCCACCATTTGAACTGAACATTTTAACTTTGTGTAGGTTGAAGCCCATATAACTTTTGTAAAAGAACAAAATAATAAGAGGTGGTACACAAATTCATCCAAGTTTTTGCAGAGTGGACACCAACTTGGGCAAAAGATACCCCTTTTTGTTAGATCTGTCTACTATCAAAACCTTATTTTCCAATATACACCATTGGAATAGATGATCCTTTGCCAAAAAACCACCTTCCATAAGTTCTTCTACCACCAACATGGTTATTATGGTATATTGTGTTAATTAAGGAAGATGTATCTTTCTTTCGAAGCATACAATCCATCTACTACAAATTCCTAAACTAATGAATCTTCTCTATGACATATGTTAACATGTGCAAAATTGAGGGATGATATGAACTAATGCCATTGCTACTAGATATTTCGAGGGAACTGAAGCTGTTGAGGAGACTTCCATCTCTAGGCCCAAATTGAGGATATCTCATTGTCAGCGATTTGGTCCAAGGAGTAATATGGCCTAGAATGAAGGAAATCCACAAGGTCAAGGGAGAATTGGAAATGAGAATTACAACCAACCTAAGGGTCCTCACCAATATGTTGGGAATCATAATCTCTACTAGACCAAACCCCATAGGTGTTAGTCAACAATTGCATCGCCAAATATAAGGATCCACGAGAGGTGGTTATTCCATGTCAGGAAACACACTAGGAGAGTTGGTTTATCCAATGTCCAACAATCTCCCCCCCAACACAAGATAGGTGTGTATCAAACTCGTGACCTATGTTATGATACCACTTGTTGGGAATCACAAGTGCAATTAGACCAAAATTCATAGGTGTTAGTCAATGATCGCATCACCAGAGATAAGGATCCATGAGAGGCGGTTAGTCCATGTCACGAAACACACAGGGAGCATTGGTTTATCCAATGTTCAACACAATACACACTTATTATTCACCATTACCAACGTTACATGTAAAGCCCCTCTAAGTAACTCCAAAAGAGTGGATTACAATTTTCTAGATGACCAACACATTAGACTTGTGTTTGTTTTGTAAGCAAGTCCAATCCAACATAAAGAGAGGATTGATATATTTCTAAGAGACCACCCCCGTCCAAAGGTTGTGATTGGATATTAAGCACCATCCCACGTTTTCATCTAAAGCTTTTGCAATTATATGGATGTTTCTTAGGCCCCATCCTTTAGAGTCTTTGGGTAGTGAGATCCACTCCCATTTGACCCAAGAAAAGATATTCCTATTTCTCACCAGCCCAAAGATATCTGTAGTAGATTTTCTGTATTTTAGAGAGGATACTCTTAGGGATCCATGAGAGTGATGACCAGAAAATAGGGATTGCTTCCAGAACAGACTTTGCGAGGATCAACATGCCCACTTAGGATAACCATTTGAAACTACATGCCTTAAGGCACTTTTCAATCTTATCTAACAACCAATTCTAATCAACTTTCATGTATCAGTTAGGTTTGAGCTGAAATCCACGACATTTTAGGCCATCATCCAATAAAGAGAGTTCGAATGGGAAGAAATGTTGGACTAGAGTAATACTAACTTGGGAAAGGCCAGAGAGGGAGAGAGTGGATTTTTGACAGTTTACCTTCATACTTGTAGCATTTTAAAATAAAAATAGGGCTTCCTTAATAGTCGATAAATATCTTCTGGATCCATCACAAAACAACAAGATGTCATCGAAAAAGAGGAGGTGTGTGATGAAACAATTAGTAACCACTTCAATTCCTTTCAAATCCCCCCTTCACTTAGTATCAACTAGCATTCGTCTGAGGCCCTCCACCACTGGTAAGAATAAGAGGGGAGAGAGGGGATACCCCTAACTCAAACCTCTCTGATGATGAGAAAGGGGACATTGCTTCTTTGATAAGGAACACAAAGGAAACAAAGGTAATGCATCCCTTCACCTAGTTTATAAACGAGACCCCAAAACCTAGATGAGTGAGGAGTAAACTTCAATATGATACCCTTTATTCTTTTCAACTTCATACTATGAATTATTTCTTGGGAAACTCTATTGGATTCATCGATTTTCCGACCTTATAGGAAAGCAAACTGGTCTTTTGACAAATGCATTAACAAAATTGGCTTGATCCGATTTGCAATGATTTTGTATATGCAATTGTAGAGGGATATAGGACATAAGTCGTCAAAGGACCTAGGGGAGTCGTATTTAGGAATTAGAGAAATGAAAGTGGTGTTAAAGGGATCATGAATGAGGCCTCTGCTCCTAGATTCTTCCATAACCTTCAAAATATCATTCCCCGTTATATCATTCATCTCAGAGAAAAAATCAATCGACCATGCATCCAACCTTGAGATTTTATACTTTTGAAGGCCATGAAGAGTCTTTTGCAGTTTGTATTCAGTAATTGGTGCCATCAACTCTTGGTTTTCATCATGCTCAATGAAACATGGAAAGAATTGGGCCAAAGAAATGATCTTAGGGAGGTAGCTTTGGGGAGAGAGCTAAAAAGGCTTCAGAAATTGTTAACCCCCAACACATCCAACTATCCAAACAAATAGGCTTGAACATCTTAAGGATTGTCGAACGACCATATAGTATTTTGAATTTTCCTACCTTTTGCATATTGTTGAAAGAATCTAGTGTTTTCATCTCCACTCTTGATCCAGATCGTTTGACTTTTCAACCACCATTGTTCTTCCTTTTCTACCAGAATCCTCCTTTTTTTATTTTTCAAGCCAAATCATTCTTTGCCTTCCTTCGTCATCAAGGTATCCTGCTCCTTCAGGAGACTCCAGGGATTCTAGTTCAGTTTCAATGGCTTTTAGTTCTTCTTCCTCCCTTAATCTCTTCTATTTTTCCTAGTTGATCATGGTTGTGTTTACATTTTTGAGGTTGGTCATAAATATTATAGCTTACAACTCTGCCTCACGAGGGTTTGGGTCCCAAGTTACAGTCACCAAATTCCCGAAGGCAAGATCTTTTAGCCTTGCAAAGTAAACTTGAAGTGACTTCCAAGCTTTGTTAGGTCTATCCTAAACTTCAGGAAGATAGGATAATGGTCCAACTCTCCTCCCGACCCAATCCATTGACGAAAGAGAGTTGATCCATCAGTCACTCATGAATAAACGATATGCCAATCCTCCTTGCCACACAATCTTATCCAGTTCTTTTGTTCCTCCACATGGGAAGAACCTTCCTTAACTCAACATCACAGAAACTGTATCTTCGATTTTATGTACAAAGAATTTAGCAAGGGGATCTAGATGGGCTTGTAGACCCTAGATTTATGAGACCCCCATCAAAATATTTAAATCACCTCCTAGCATCAAATTGCCTTTTTTCAACAAAGATTTTTCAAATAGAGAGTCCAAAAATGTTGCTCGGTCCAAATGTGGTCCATAGATGTTTATGAGACAAATATTCATGCCCAATTTAGCCAAAAAATTAATGACTCCCAAGCCCATATCAAAACCCCAGGATCTAATGAGATTTATAGTCTTAGAATTTAGGCCCATTGCAAGCCCTCTAGAACGACCCTAAACATCATAGCCACAAACAACCATCCTAGAAAGAGGGTTTCCAGAGCTCCGATAATAGTATCACTGTTACCTAATGTTTCTTGTAGGAAAATAACATCAATGGGCTTTGATTTCACGAATCACTTTAGAGCTATCTTTTGGGGGCACTAACTAAACCTTGGAAATTGAATGACTTACAAATCATTTGGGTGGCCTACAAGGGATAACAAAGCTCTAAGCACCCCATGTATGGTGTGTTAGAAGAGTGCAAGCACATAAACGTTGGTATTGTCTATTTATTTTGAGATATTGGAATGATGACCCTTGCCACGATTGGATTTTGTAGGGGATCTAGGACCAAGCCCAATAAGTAGTGGTTGACCTCATGAATTTGAAGAGGAACATAGAAAGTACCTGGGATGAGAGGATAGGAAGGAATCATCCCCCGACTGTGATGACGAGGGAATTGATGGGGGAATGGATAGGGGAGCCAATGGGAGGGTGCAAGGAATGTCTTTGACATTGTGGGTTGAAGGAATGGAAGAGGGTGTAACAGACAAATTACGAGATATAAATGAAACAAATCCGACATAATTTAACAAACAAGAGACATGGGGAGAGAATGAAGGAATACTTGGGAGTCCTTCACTAGAGGTGATAAGGATGATAACATGTGTGTAAACTTATGTGCTATCGAAACCAATAGCTTCCTCCTTGAGCGTCGTCTTCTCATGCTGAGGTGCAAAAACCCTTCTAGAGCGATCCACAAACACAAACCCAATTTTCTCATTAGAGTTATAACTCAACCTTGCTCCTATCGATCTGAAACCCTCCAAGGGAGGGAAGGAGAACCTTTTCCTCTAGAAAGGTAATGGGTAGTCTTCCAACACATGACCCACCTCATGGAAACAACAACACCTGTAGGAGACTCCCTCATAGTCCTGAGTGTGAGTGTGCGTTACCCATGAAATGTAAGCTTCATCTACAAAAGTAGTCCTTCTCTCGTGTCGATATTGACCAGGATTTGAGCTACATTCATCTGATTTGAAACTTCAAAAGAGAGGTATGCATCCACAATAGACCCCAAACTATTCGCAATTCTTTTGAAAAATTCCAATGACTAGTATTGAGGGGATAAATGGGCCAACCTAACCCAGATAGGTGCACTGCCTAATTTCTCCCTTTTTGCATCGAACAATGGCATCTATTTCTCTAACAATATCGGGATAGAGTTTATGGAACAAGGCCTTTCGAGTGCCTTGTTTGTAGTTGTTATTAAGGGAAAGATAATCATAAACCAACCTTTGGATAGGCCTTTTAATATAAATGCCTCATCACTTTCAATGTACCAATCCTTTGAAATGAAATCTTTGATGAGCTACACCAAAAGAACCACCCCTGAGCACAACCGACAACTGTCTTCTCTGTCATTTCTACTACTTCTCCCATATGGACATCCTCCTCGAAAATAAACTTATACTTGCTAGACTTCAACCTTACATTTTTCCTTTTCCTACTCTTCTTCCTTACTGGTGTATCCCCTTGATCCTCATTGTATCGCCCTAGGGTTTCCTGATTCAAGACCATTCTTTCTTGATTACTTGTGGAAGCCCCTTCGCCCCTTCACAACCACCTTTAGTCACATAGACCTCTTGGCTTCGAGCTGAAAAACCAAACCCTGTTTTGGTGGAAGGGGTTCCTTAAAAAACTCTTAACCATGCATTGTCTCGACCTCAGATCCAAAATTGTTCGTTAAGGGAGGGTTTTCCAGAAGATGGATTTTTGACCCATCCATACCTTGACCACTACCTTCAATGCCCACTAATTCTTCTGGTTGGTATAAATCCACTAGAGTGGTGGTCACAAAGATCTCTTTAGCCTACATAAAAATGACCTTGTCAAAATATTGTCCAGGGGAGGCATGACCTCTGAAAATCCCTTGTTGAAAATATCCAGAGAATGCGCAACCATTTGACATGTTTGTGAGAAACGAAGGGTTCTGATGAAACTTCCTTTCAGGAGACCTAGGTCTACCAACACCAGGACATAAAACTTTGAGCCAACCAACGAGAAAAATTGTGGTGACAAGTAATCCCCTTTTAGACTTTCAAAGAACTACAATGAGAGTCCTAGTATGTCCTCTAGTTCTACATCTCCAATTGTTCATATTCCTACAACTAAAGGTAGTTGAGTTGGCATGTTGAACCCTAAGGAGATAAAGTATTCCATACCAAGAGAAAAATCCACTAGTCCATTCATGCCTTGAATCTCGATCCTGGAAATTCGCTAAAGTTATAAAAATCCCCAAAATTCCTCCCCCGAAATACTAACCTACCAAGATGTTAGTTAGTTGTTTGCAGGTGAAAATTGTTGAGGTTAAAGCTTGGTGCAAGCACAAACATACTTAGCATGAGACATCACGATGCAAACAATAGAAAATCCCGGGTTGCAACAATCACAAAGCTCCATCCAATTCCCTCACTAAACTAATTGTATTAGAAAAGAAATGGATTGATACATGTTTCAATCTAGTAATATTTTCCCTCTTACATCCATTTTTATCAATGTTAACATGAAACATGTTCCAATATTTTAGTGTTTTATATGTATGGGTTCATTGGGAATTTCTTTTGACATATATTTAGTCATGAATATAAAAACAAAAAGCAACCAAATTATATTACATGTAATGAGAGGCACGTAAGGTATAATGATTGCACCTGGAATAGTTTTACTTCAAGATTATTTTAAGAAAATAATGATGCAACAAAGTAAGAAAACAAGAAACCTTAGGGGTTGGAAGCACCTAATAGGGTTGAACATTAGCCACCCCTACCAAGGGAGAAAACACCTTTTCTAGGACTTGGTCTAGATTCTAAATGATGATTTCTATTTGAAGTATTAATATGCCATTAGCATTCAAGTTTGGTTCACTCATTATTGATATTAATCTTTGATGGATGGTTTCTTTCACTAGAATCCATGTTGTTTTTTTAGGTGGATCACTATAGCCTGTTGGAATTTCTAAGTCTGACACATTAGAAACCCTTCATACACTTTACTGATTTATTCCTACCTACTTGTTCTATTAATTAACAAGTTATTTACCATGTAAATACTGGAAATAAATACAAGTACATGCTCAACACATTACAGATCATTAATTGAAGGAAATAGAAACAAGCACACAAGTGGCACTCTTGTTTTTGGACTAATGTCCCCGGAAAAACCCAATGTGGGAAAACCGGTGCAGCTATCTAAGGGTTTGATTTATTAAGCAGTTTCAGAATACAATTTGGGTGTCAAATCTGACATACCCAACAGAGAAAAATCTTGGTAGTAGTACCTCTCTACTTGGAAGAAGATATTCTGGTTGAAACCCTGAATAAACACTTTGGAAGCTCCACATCTCCAATCTGCCCCATGAAACCCCAACGTTAGCCTCTCTCTGTCCCAACGTTAGCCCAACGTCACTCCAGCTTGGCTTACGCAAGCTTCTAGAGGCACTGCATCAGCCCTCTGGCCCTTTGCATCACCCATGTTGGCTCTCTGAGGCACTGTGCAGGTTCTGGATGCCTCTGCGTGAGCCCTAGCTAGCTCTGTGTGAACCCTTCGCTGCTTCTACGTCCCTCTCTCTGGCTACTGCGCAGATCCTCCCAGTGCTATCTCTGCCTCTCTGCTTCTGTATTCATTGTCCCTCAGCTACAACTCTAATCACTCTCTCAACTTTCCTAGCAAACCCAGCCCCAGAAAGTCAAATCTTGATCTCTTGGTGTGTTCTCCAAGTGACCCTCAAGCCTCCTCTTATTCTTTTCTCGTTGACAAATCAACGGCCGAGATTAAGTCCCTAATCAACGACTAAGATTATATCTAGCTTGATCCATGAATTTTGTACCATTCTAACAAAGTTTTATATTAATTCACATTAATATTTTATTTTCCCTAAGTTTAGACTTAGGGACTCCATTAAAAAAATTAATTATTTTAATATCTCCCAAACTGTTTAGAATCTGCCCAAACCCTTCTGGGTATTGGCAGATCTCATGTGCCTTAGCCTCTCCAACAAATTTTCGTGGCTAGAGCACATCCGATGCTACCCCAAATCAACACTCCCTCTTAGCGAGGACTATGCTCTAACAATACTCCTCACTATGTATCACTTTGATCATCCGACATCGGTCCCTATGCTGATGCTAGGCCTGCTGCCCATCATCTGCACAACTACATCCTGTACTACTACCCATGGCCTTGCCACTACCACTGTTGCATTCGTACTGCAACTCCCTCTACATATGTGTTGCTGCCCATGGCCTTGCCACTGCCATTGCTCCATCTGCACTGTAACACCTCTCATCATGTTGCATTGTGTTACCCATAACACTACCACTGTTAACTGCTCCACTGCAACTTAGTTACTGAGAAGTAAGTAACTGATCTCCCAACTCTGACATCTCCGTCAGGCTAGAAAAACTCTTGATGCTGAAGCTCCCTCTACCACTGACAAGTGCCCCCTCTATGGCCTCTGTGTTGTTGCAACAACTTTGTGCATATTGCACTGTTACACACCTCTCTGTGCCATCCTGTACTGGTGCAACACTCCCTATGCCTCTCGCATTGTTGTAGCCTGCTAGCCTCACGTTGTCCTAGGAATCTTGCACTATAGCTCCCTCTGTCACTCCATCCACATCTGTCACTACTGACATCGCCAGTACTGCTACTCCTCTTCGGGGATCCCATAGCAAGGTTTAATCCAAGAGGTTGGGTACCTTGAGGATCCTGCCCCTCATCGCCTATAGTCCACTTGACTACAGCTCGATGTCTGCCCACTTCTACTGAAGTGGCACATGAGCACTCATGGCACAATCATCGTTTGTCTCCACTTCCTTCTCTGGCCTTGCTGGCACTGCCTTGGTCTCAAAGGCCTCTCCCTTACTCTTTTTTCTTGGACACTGGGTCGCATAATGACCCAACTCCCCACAATGGAAGCATTTGACCTTGGAGAGGTACTTCTTCTTCTGTTTCTCCTGCTTTCCCTTAGATTCTAGGGCAACATCTTCCTCCTCCTCCTTCTTGATTCTGATCCCCTTGCCGCTGCTTGCCGCCTTGCTCAGCCTTCTGATCTCTTCTTGGCAAAGAGAAGCCCACATTTCCTCCCAATCTGGAAGGGTCGCCCTACCTAGTATGCTCTGGACAAACACTTCCAAGTCTTCTGAGACTACGTTTAGGGCTATTCTCACCATCAATTCTGGATCCGGCGTTGCCCCTATGGAAGTCAGCTGATCTTGGATCTCTTTCAATCGACCGAAGAATGGGTCGATCTATTCTCCGTTCTTCATTTGGTATGATCGCAATTGATTTTCTAGTATCATCTTCCTCTGCATGGGAGTATGTTGATACAACTTGGTCAGGGCCTCGCACATCTCCTGTGTCGTGTTCTTCTCGAAAATATGTGGTACTATATGATCCTTGACTCTATCAAGGATGATACTCTTAGCCCTCACCATTGAATCCTTGTACATGTCGTTATCAGCTGGGTCTACTGGAATAACTATTGTCCTCAAGGTGAAGTGCTTGACATGATTCCTATCTAGTACGGATAAGATTCTGGCCTTCTAGACTACAAAGTTTGAGGCTCCATCCAATCTGTCTTGGTCTCTTACTTCGTGTAGTGCCATTTTGCTGCTTCTCTACTTCCTTCCTGGAATTTCTTGGTATGACTCCTCTGAGCCTCGATTTCCCTCCTGGAAACCCTTCTGCTAATGTGGAGATGGCACTCTCTAATCGTCTATGAAACTGCAACATTGATCTGGATTCCTTGGCTAGAAATCCACCTCTGCAGCAACTCCCTCTACCTTGGTCTTGCCCTGTTAGGTACTGTTTTGACTACAGTACCCCACCATCTCCACTCTTCAACTTACCCACAGCCTCCTAAACCCAAACAACTTGAAGGTTAGAGCTCATAGGGTCTACACAAACCCGACACAACAAATCAGCTTCCTCAACCAACTGCATCAGCCCTCCTAGCCTCTGCGTGGCTCTACATGAGCTTGCCTTTGCCTTCCTCAGCCTCTGCGCTACCTCTTCCTAGCTCAATCTTGATGACGAAGGCACTGTGTCACCCCTTCCTTGCTGCTACTCTGCTAGGAACAACTTTTTTCACTCAGGACAACCGTTTTCTGTTACTGCTGCTCTGTTTGGTTGATGTCCTCAGTTCTCTTGTAACCAACAACCACGCTCTGATACCATGTTGGAATTTCTAAGTTTGACACGTTAGAAACCCTTCATGCACTTTACTGATTTATTCCTACCTACTTGTTTTATTAATTAACACGTTATTTACCATGTAAATACAAGAAATAAATAAAAGTACATGCTCAAAACATTACAGATCATCAACTAAAGGAAATAGAAATAAGCACACAAGTGACACCGTTGTTTTTGGACTAATGTCCTTGGAAAAACCCAATACGAGAAAAATGGTGTAACTATCTGAGGGTTTGATTTATTAAGCAGTTTCAGAATACAATCTGGGTGCCAAATCTGGCATACCCAATAGAGAAAAATCTTATCAGTAGTACCTCTCTACTTGGAAGAAGATATTCTGGCTGAAACCCCGGATAAACACTCCTAGATCCACAACTCCAATCTGCCCCACGAAACCCCAGTGTCAGCCTCTCTCTGGCCCAACGTTAGCCCAACGTCACTTTGGTTTGGCCTGCGTTAGCCTCTGGAGGCACTGCATCAGCCCTCTAGCCCTCTACGTAACCCACGTTGGCCCTCTGAGGCACTGCGCAGCCCTTGGCTGCCTCAGCGTGAGCCCTCGCTGGCTTTGCATGAACCCTTGGATGCTTCTACGTCCCTCTCTCTGACTACTTCGCTGATCCTCCTGGTGCTATCCCTGCCTCTCTTCTTTTGTATTCACTGCCCTTCAGCTACAACTCTGATCACTCTCTCAACTTTCTTAGCAAAGCCAGCCCCATAAAGTCGAAATCTTGATCTCTTGGTGTGTTCTCCAAGTGACCCTCAAGACTCCTCTTATACTTTTCTCGTTGACAAATCAACAGCCGAGATTAAGCCCCTAATCAACAACTAAGATTAGATCTAGCTTGATCCATGACTTTTGGACCATTCTAACATAATTTTATATTAAGTGACATTAAAATTTTATTTTCCCTAAGTTTAGACTTAGGGACTCCACTAAAAAATTTAATTATTTTAATATCTCCTAAACTGTTTAGAATCTGCCTAAACCCTTTTTGAGTATTGGATATCTCAGGTGCCTTAGCCTCTCCACCAATTTTCGTGGGTAGAGAACATCAGATTCTATCCCAAATCAACATAGCCTAGGCCTTGAGGGCACCCACTCCATAGGTACTATTATCACTTAGAACTAAAAGTTTGATGCATATAGTTACATGCTCTAGTTTGATGACAAAGGTCTATGTTTAAGATATTTTCATTTTTATTTGTCTCACTTAGGATTCAGAGTTTTAAAGGTTTTTAAGCTTAAATCAGACTCTGCTCCCGTTGGCTTTCCTCCACTCATCATTATTCCATAGTCATGTCTTGTCTATGCCAAGTCACCTTGTCTTTTAGTGATTCCGCAGCGCAGTCTTATTCGCCCATTTCCCAGCACAATCACAGTCTAGCAGTTTCGCAGCGCATCATTAAAAAATATAACTAACAGCGCTGCGAAATCATGGATTCGTGCATTCCGCAGCGAATCTTTCCTGAAATGTTAAGTCCATAGGTGAGTCAGCATTTTGCGTCCACTCATGTCAGTTTGAGTACCTCTTGAATCATGTTTGAACGTTCATTTGCCGCTACTCCACCAATAGATTTTTGATATGCACGGAAATATCATTCCCAAGAGATTTTACCGCGCATAGTCCTTAATAATGGTCGTGAGTGTTGCATGAGTGACCAGTCATGTTTCGATTTGAATTTCAAGCGAGGCTGTTCAAGCGAGCCTGATTACAAGCGAGGCTGAATAAAAAAGAGGAGCTGTATTACCATCTTGACCGGAGCTGTTAGAATTTGGCTGTGAAGATTTCAAAGTGAAAATGGAGAGAAAGGAGCACAGATCTGGCAAATGTCAAAGGAATGAACCCGAAGGCCTGGACATAACCTTGAGAGATGAAGGCGTGATGAAGGCGTTTAAAGATGCCGAGTGCTGGAGATTTTGTAAAAAGCTACAAGGAGGGCATGCACAGGTAACTAAAGAATTTGCGCTTAATTTCACTGGTTTGAATTCAAAGGTAGCCATGTTAGAGATATCGGTTTCTCCAGAAGCAATAGCTGTTGTAACCGAGATACCAAGAGGACAGGAAGAATGGTTCAAAATTTTTAAATTTGATAGGAATCCTTGTAAGGAGTTCTTAAAAGAGGCATATGTAAATGAGAATTACACAAAAGCAGTGCCCAGGTACTATCTCAAGGAACATTATGCTCTTCTTCTTACCTGCATACAAAAGTATTTGACCTGTGAAGGAAGGTACAATAAGGTTTATCCTTATCATTTTAAACTGCTCTTGCATTTTACTGGGAAAGTCTCCATAGACATTCCGTTTTATTTATTTCGCAGTCTAAGTAAGATGTGTGATAAGGTGCAGCTGAGGAAAGAGGACTGTGAAACCTCTTTATTTCATCATGGTCTGATTAAGTTGCTGATTTTAGATAGCCTCCAGAAGATAGGCAGAGACTGGAATTGTTTTATCTTCATGGCTGGATTCCAAAGTAAGACTGGTCTTACTCCTCAACCAGCCAGAGAGTTTACAATAGCTGAGCTTCAAAGGGAAGCAAGAGCCAAAAAGAAAACCAATCCACAGCTACCAAAACCAGTGAAGCCATTAGTCATTCAAGAACAGCCTCAGCAATCAACAAAGGAGAAGACTGAGGGTAAGAAGACTGTACCTAAAGCAAGCAAATCTGAAGCAGTCTCAAGGGTAAGGACAAGAAGCCAAATTAATAAAGAAAAGGGCAAAGCTATAGCTGTCGAAGAGAACCCTGTGTCTAAGGCAAGCCTAAATGATCTATTACAGGCTATTGAATTAGAGCAGTCCAAACCAATTCAGATCGATTTGACACAGTCACCACAGGTAAATGTTAAGAAAACCAAGGCCTCAAAAAGGCTTAAGTTTGATGAGCCAGCCCAGGAATTTGTTTTTAAACCTAGAAGACCTATGACCAGAAATTTCCAGCAGGTACAGGAAGCACTGCCCAGAACAGAGGAAACAGGGGAAAGAACACGACCTCAGCAAAAGAGCAGCAAAAATAAAGCAGCCATCACATCTCAAGGAGATTATGTGGCAACCATGAAAAGCCAAATAGAAGCAGCTGAAGAAGAGATTAACCAATTGAAGAAAGCCGCTGAAGACCTGAAGGCAGAGCTAAGCCGGTTACCTAATAAATGAATTCGCTTTTCAGGAAAGGTTTTGTTCCCGATTTTTGCTAATTTTGCTTAATCTAAGTGTTTTGAAGATGTTTTAATCCCTGCTACACATATGAAATATCAAAGGGAATTTTTGGCAATCGATGATTGGGTGATATAAGTTCTCGGGACAAAAGGCAAACTGTTTTAAATAAAACAGCAGTTTCGTAGCGCGCTACGAAACTGCTGTAGATGATGTTTTTTAACGCAGACAGTAGTTTGTTATTATGAGCGGGAGTTTTTGAAAAAGAGACACTTGTCCATCACCACAACCTACAGCATATTTAAAACGTGGCCACGTTCCATTCCTTGGGTTATTAAAGACTCGGAAAGGTGTTGTTCATGTTCGAGCAAATTGTGGAAAACAGAAGCCGAGAAGCAGAGAACATCTCCTAATACCACGGAGCAGATAGGGATTTAGCGTTCAAAGGCCAATATGGCGTATTTAATATCCAGCTCAGCCAAATCTAAAGAGGACCAGGTGTCAAAGGACGAAGAGTAGCCACTATGGCACGAAGATGGAGTTAGAGTCATAATTGATTTAGGACTTTTTAAAATTACAGTCAGCATTTTATTTGTATTTAATAGATAGTTAAATAGTTGATAGGTGTCATTAGAGATAAGGATCGAGTTATTAAAATTCCCCTCATGCTGGAGGAGGAAACTCGAATTAGTTAGAATAAGGATTCTATATATGGCTGAGACAGCAATGTAATGAGGGTTGGAAATTTGACAGCAGAAGTACTGTTTTAGCTTATGTAAAGACCATTTTCAGTAATACAAAGCATCTACTTTTCTTCTCAGGATTCATGAATGATTTGTCATGTTCAGAATATGTGTTTTGTTCTTCCCTTAATGTCTTTTTTCAGTTGCATGGATGCATAATCACTCATAATTCACTGATTGTGCTCTGACTTCCTGTATGCATGTGTGAACTGTGGTTTTATGTAAGTTGTATTCTGAACATTTAAATGCTAAGTGCCCTGACTTCTATGCAAAGGTAGTGTCATTGTTCACTGAAGTATGCTTGACTCCATAGGCCCAATGGGAACTTATGAAATGTTTATCCAACCATTATATTTGTCTATGTTGTTACATCACAAGAGTTAGCCATCTTATCATTAATCAAAATCATTAACCCCTTTGAGAGAGCCCTCTCAGGCTAAGGAGGCTAAGCCTTAGTCAAAAGCTTGGTTTTAAATAGTTACTTAGAGTCATCCTGACCAGCAGCCTATCAGGCTTGATTTTGAGATAACATACTCTCAGGTATTAAGCAACACAATTCTCTAAGCTCATTCATAGGCTTTACCCATTTTTTAATAGTAGCTCAAATCAAATCTAGGGCTCAACAATCATCTCCAACATGGTTTATATTTTTCATTCATTGTTCCATATCTTCACACTTATCTATGAACATCCTCTTTCTCCAGAGAGAAATCTCATGCACACAACCAATAACCAGTCACCAACCCCAGATAAGAAAGATCAACCGATGAGCAACCTCTATTTCACTTTATATATAGATAGATATATATATATATCCTTAGCATCCCGTGTATTGAAGAAAGTGCTCCTTTGGCTCTTTAAACTATGATGGGGGGATGGGCATTGTCCTATGCCCCTCACTATCCTAATCCAATCTATTGAATTCTTCTTAGTTGGTGGTTTCTCTCCAATCACATCTCTTACCAAAATCTATTAGACAATGAGATTGGTGTTAGGTCAATTTACTAAGTAAACTAATGCATGTGTTTTACTTGTCAATCCGAGTTTGTAGAATTGGAAGAACGTCCAAAGTATATGGATTTCATGTGAAGTCAATTTAGGAAGGCAAGACTGCAAGGTTAAAGCAAATTCATACTATAAATATATATTCTAAGTTTTAAAAGGCTAAAAAGTTTTTGGTTTAAGATGCAGCAAGCAAGAGAAGAGGCTCCTAACTTAGGAGGTCCTGGTTGTCATTCCTCACTGTACTGTCCCCAAGAAGAGAAACTAAAGAGTAGTGGTTTGTAATATGTAGATAGCAAGAGAAGAGGCTCCTAACATAGAAGGTCCTGGTTGTCCTTCCTCACAGTTCTACTCCAATAACTTTACCATTGTATCAAATAAAAACTAGAATTCAAGAAATAATACAGGAAATACAAAAAGGATGATTTTAGCTATGATTGAAAACTTGATAGAAAGAGAATTTAAGTTAAATCCTTGTTTGTCCTTTCATATGCAAATTTGACTTTAAAATAACATCATCCAAAAAATCACACAAAATGCATCACACGTCTAAATAACTGGATCATAAATCTAAAACAAGAAAAAATTTATGCTAATTTAATCAAAATTTAACCAAAGTGTACTTAGCTTGGTATGGGGGCCCTCCAACCTTGCCTTGTACACTTGAAGGACCCTTCGCTACAACTAACTTGATAAAAACACTCACAGCATGAACAACAATAGAACAATAGAATTGATCTTCGAATTATCTTAAAAGTCTCCAATATTCTCAATACAAAATTACACATCTTGAATAGTTCATGAACTGTGTTTAAATAGGAAAATCATAAAAAAAAATTGCTATAATGGCTCTAATAGCCTTATCTATCTTAATCCATCCATACAAGTCGAACTCATCAAATTTGGTTCACAAAATTAGGAGAATCACACAAAATAAGAAATCTTCCCCTTTTTACTAAGGATTTTTGAATGACAGCTCAAGTTTGACCAGCATTGACTGGGCTCGTGTTTGCTCATTTTGACCGAACCAATAGGTGTTCCTCCATCCGTGGTTGCCAAAATTTCCAAATATGTGCTCAGATCTCGCCCAAGTGTCTTGCACATATGAATTTAATGGAGCTATTACGGAAATTTTTAATGCAGTCCAAATTTACTCTTAAAACCCAATTTTTACAAAAATTTCTAAAAATTGAAAAACTTAATTTAGTTACCTGAATATGCAAAATAGGATTAAAATGAAGCATATGTAAGTGAAATAAGATCGATTATGGTGGTGAATGAATGGATTTAAGATAGGAAGAAATGACCAAAATTGAGGGCCAACAATAGGCATACACCTAGTGGCTCAACAATTTAATTCGACTCGTTATGGCTTCCAAGCTACCCAAGTAATTTTTCACTCGTGTGGATTTGTAAGGTAATTTGTCCTTGAGTCAGTGAATGAATTTTAAATAATTAATTTTAAATTCTTAGTAGCATATCAACCAACCATGTCTCTCCATGTTGGTAGTATAGTCATACTTTAATATTAGAAGAAAGCTACTGACGTGACACCAATATATGTGGTTCACTCAAATTGAGATACATCCACGAAGAAATAGCCAATCCTTTTATATTGTCTAGCAAACAACTTATATGATGCTCTCACAATTACAATGGTATCTCAGTAATCCACACATGCAATACATTTCCTTCATAAAAATAGGTTTTTCTTCTACCAAAAGAAACTTAACATAACATCTACAGTCAAATCTATAACTTAACGATGTTAGTACTAGATTGACTATAACATTACAATATTTTACAAAGAAAGTTTTCAAAATCAATCGCTTTACAAAGAAAGTTTTCAAAATCAATCGCTCCATAAATGCTACCCTTGAACCCGTGTTGGGGCTCCGAAAAGTTTTTATTGGCCCATTAGAGGCCAAATGGAAAATAGTAGTGGTGCAAGCCTACTCCACTCCCTAGAATTCACGTGCATATGTGGCCAAAACCAAGGCTTATAAAAGGAAGGATATTCAAACTCAACCATCAACAACAAGGCTTATAAAAAGATAGCTATTCAAACTCAACGACTAACCACCAACTATTAATATAACAATAAATGATATATCCAAAAACTATCTCGCTATTAATCATCGCAATGTAAGTGAAAGGAACCCTAAATAAACGCATCTGATAATTCTGATCAATAAAAGACACTCGTATCAAAATCATGCATTTTTCCGTTCTATCATCAAATGAAGTCTGAAGTATTGTTTCAATCATTATTTTGTGACTATCAATGACAATGGCAACCTTCAGTTAGGCTCAGAACTAGATAAGAACAGTGCGTATAACGCAATCATAGGCCAAACAAATTGCACTCAAACATTAGAGAAGGATACGAAATAAATGGATGTAACACTTACGGAAACTAATGGATACGAAAATATTTGATGCGACTGATGAACAACCAAATAAGATGGGTTAATATTGTCTTACATTCTTCTATGACTGAAACTTTGGAAATCATTTCCATGAACACTTTAGAGACCTTGCCATGATAAAATAATAAATTCATATTAAGGTTTTTGTATGAGTGTAGGGAATAGTATTCAGTCGCAAAGTGTGGACATGCACTTATAATGGGTGAAATGACACTGCATCTGATTTATAGATTTATTCCATAACAACGATGATCAATGAATTGATGGCCCACAAGTCGACTTAGTGGTATTGGATTCAACCATTAAATATGTATTGGAAAACATTCACATGCATGTTGACATTAACATTTCCGAGTCACTTGATATTTGGAGAAATTTTAGATACATATAATAGAAATTATCACATCATTAATAACATTGAACCTCTGAAAATATTTAGATTCACTCCAAAAAAAACGTTGCATGAATAGTGAGTCTTCAAAGTATTTAAAATGTATTCATTGGTGTTACAATCATCAAATATTTAATGATTGCAGAGAAAATTACTTTTCTAAACAATGATACTATGGAAAGTACTGATTAATTTTTGTAAAAGTACGTGTATTTACGAGAGAAATTACTGATTTAATTTTTGTAAATGTGTATTTATGAGAGAAAAACTTTAGAGAATTTAGTAAATGAATACAAAATATTGCATAATACATGCAATTCATTAATGCTATTTGGTATGGAATCATATGTTAAGAGTGTGAAAAAGAAGGTGGGTTTATTGTTAATTATTAATAATTTAAGGGAAAGAAAAATGAATTTAAAGTAATTAAGTTTAAATAAGTTTTTAAAAGTCATTGTAAATTTATCATAATAGTAAATCTTATAAATTTTTATTTTTATTTATTCTTTATTTTTTTTATTTTTTATTTTTTTTTTTTTTATTTTTTTTATTTTTTTTTTATTTTTAATTTTTTTTTTTATTTAGTTTATTTATTTATTTATTTTTATTTTTATTTTTATTTTTTTTTTTTTTTTTTTTTTTTTTTTTTTTTTTTTTTTTTGAGATGAAATATTGTTATCATATCTAGTAGAACATTTAGATTAAATATACTAAATTCCAATAATATTATTAATATTATATATATATATATATTATATATATAATATATATTTATATATATATATATTTATTTTTATTTATTATTCAAATTACCAAGCAAGTCTATTAGTATATCAATTAAAAGTTATGCTAATTTAGATATTTCATTACTGAGATTATAAATTATTATTGTGAAATATACCACTTGATATTGCATAAAACTAGGTAGATATAAAATCCCTCATGGAAATCTCAATTTATGCCCCTCAAACAAGGGAAAAGGATAAAGATAATTTTTAAGTTTCTATTAAAGATACTGATAGACAGTTGCATTAGGGCTATGTAGTTTCTATTCAAGAATCTAAGTAAGATATGGGGTTTGAATGGCAGTGTAACATTGTTACAATAGCCAACAAGAAAGCCTAGTATGTTGGTTACCTTGAAAATATAACATCCACATAAATATTGTTTTTTCTTTAGTGAATATAAGTGTTTTTTATGCTTTGTTTCCCCTTGCAGACAATGTCATTGCAATTTACATTAGTTTCATATTTATCCATTCCATTGTTGATGTATGATTTACCCATATAATAATTGATATTATGATCCTTCATTATTAATTATTAATTCTATGCCACTACAATTTATGTTAGTTTCATGTTTATCCATTCCTTTGTTCATGTATGATTCCGCAATATAATAATTGATATTATCATCCTTCATTATTAATTATTAATTTTATTTGTATACATGAAACTCTTCAAAGATAATTAAAATATGGTTTATTTGTTTATATTCATCCATAATTTTCTTTATTACATATAATATCTACATAACACATATTGATTATTCAAGTATGTAAATATTAATTAATAGATTATTCAAATTTATATCATATAATATTATAAGTGATTGAGTCGCAAAGGCTCTCTTTACAACCCAGTAGGATGTGTAGCTTGTCCTCTGTCATCAAAAACTAAAAATTTTTGCTCATGCTGGGCACAAAAAAAAAAAAAAAATAAATAAAATTGCACATGAAGAAATTAGATCCATCTTGGGTCATATTAGATCCGTATTTAAGATAGATCTATGCTAGTAATATCCAATCCTCCCTTATCGTATGTTCCACACTTCTATTTTCTTTTAACCTTATATGGATAAACATTACTTAGTATCAATTTCTTTTATATATATTTACTAACATTATATGGATAAACATTATTTATTATTAATTCCATACATATAGTTATTGAACCAAGAGGCTTATTCCATAACTAGGTATGTAGGCGATGTGTAATTATGTCCATACTCAACATAGAATATCTCTTTTAAAATTAAAATAAAAGATTGCTTAAATTAAAAAATAATATTGATTGTAATAAAAATTGTATTTGGTTAGTTCTACTTATAAGTATTATAAAACATAGTCTCACTCTAATTGTGCTCGTTTTATTGGTTGTTGAGATTACAACCCAATACAAAAGAGATATGGTAAATAAAACAGTCAGTTGTATAATATATGTGTGTGTGTGTGTGCCCGCAAAAAATAAGATAATTATATCAACTTTTAAATTCTTTTAAAGTGATTATTTCAATTTCAACAATTCACATATTATCTATGGTTCAATACTAATAATAATAAAATGTATGTTAAAGTAATTAAAAAATAAATCCTATTATTATAGGATTCAAGTGTTGATTTATTACATTCTAGCCATTTATTAAAGAGTAATTTTTTGAGAGAAATAAATATTTTGTTAAAATTGGCATGTTTAATTCATTTTATTAAATGTATTCCAAAGAGTTTGAAGGAGTTGAATCCATTTAATACATCAAAAATGCAATTCATATTATATATATATATATATATATATATAGAGAGAGAGAGAGAGAGAGAGAGAGAGAGCGCACCATCTATCATGGCCCTAGAGGGATGCAATCTTTGGAGGACTAGATTACCTTTTGAGAGTTTTGTCTTCCATAATTCTCTTATTCACTATATTAATGTGTCCTTCATCTTATGACTTATTTCCATATAGCCTATATCAAAATTGTATACTCAAATTATTAGATTACCTTTGCAAGTTTTGCCTTCCAAAATGTTCTTATTTACTATATTAATATTTCCCTCATCTTATAACTTATTTCCATATTACTTACATCAAAATTATATACTCCAAATTTATATCCCAACATTAAATTATTATTATAATAATTTATTATAGTTTATACTCATTAAAAAATAATCATAAAAAAATATGCGATTTTCTTGTTATAAATTTAATTATTATCATAAGTATTTAAACATAAAAAAATAAAAATTAATTTACTAAAATATTATAAAATTAAAAAAAAAATGGAATAAAATTAAAGTATAATAAAAAACAAAATTAAATTAAAATTATAATTATATATGATCAATCTAAAATTAAATATTAAAAACTAATTCTAGTAGTTCACCCCACCTCATCTCTCATGACACGTTATTCCACTTCAACGAGTATAATCATCGAGGGTAACGGTAGGCTTGAACTCCCAACCAACATTTAAAAACGTTTGAAACTCACCGCGGGCGCAAATAAAGACCATTGAGGGGTTATAATAGAGACAACCATAGTTTCCGATGATACGCTCCACCGTATGCATATTATATTTTATATTATAAAAAATTAAAAAATTATATATATTTTAAATTTGAAATACATTATTTAGATTTTATTTTATTTTTATTTCAAAATAAATTCTATTAATTTCTAACTTTTTTATTAATCACTGAATGGAGATTTTGTTCAGATATAAAATTTGTTTGTAATACGGAGAAGCATTAAAGGGAATTAGTACATGGTCTTAAAATCTGAAATAAATCAGCACATTAACAATTTTCATCATTCACTTCCCTGGTCAAATATGAACCAATTTTGCACATTTAAAATCTAGTCGTTAATTTGTTTTGTTGAAGGCTTATTAGAAAAACATAAATTCAACCTTTTAAAAAGGAAAAATAAATTTCAGATTTAGTGCAACTTTTAAGATTCTGGACAATAAGTTTTATTTGCAGCTTAAGGTTTTTTTTGTATAGCTGGAAAACATTTACTAGAAATTACCAAAAGTAAAAAGGAAAACAATTTCATATAAAGGAAGATGAAAGTTATAGTATAGGGACAGATTAACAAAAGGTGAGCATATATTTATTATAGTTTTAGTTATTATTATGTGTTTTATATTAAAATTAATTTGTGTTTTTTTTATGCAAGAAAAATAATATGGACATTTTAAAGGCTTGTTGGGATGAATTAAATAAATATATAGTGTATTTTATTTAGAGAGAAAACAAATATTAATGTAAATTTTATTTAGGGAAGTTATAGAAAACTTAAACCAATTACCATAAGTATTTACTTCGCTTTTGTGTTTTATGTTTTGGTGTAGTGAATAATTTAAATAGACTAACATGATTAAATGTTAGATCGTTTTATATTATTCAACTTGGTTTTTTTTAGATATTTATATTATCTGAAATTTCCAAGTTAGCCTATTTTTTTGATTATGATAATTGGTTGTAACCTTCATAAGAAACATTATTATAAACCAAAATGTTGTGTTTATTCTTTTATGTGTTTACTTCTTTATCTTTCATTTACTTCTTGGTGCATGTAAAGGTTTGATGATTGACTTGATCACCATCATTTCTTTACAACTATCACTCTAATAATATACCCTCAAGTATTATACTATCTAAGGTTTTATATTCGATATATATTTATCTAATGTGTGTGATAGAAATTCCATAATACTTGATATTGAGATTATTTCTTTAGACAAGTAAATATAATTAATTACTAGTATTACACGTGTCTTAATTTTTCTTTTTATTTGGTTATGTTATTTTATTTTGTTGTTTTTACTTTATTTATCATAATTTCATTTTGAAGTTTACATTAACTTCAGGAATAATTTATTTACATGAATTCTATTTAAATTATTGAATTGAGACTTATGTGATCCACAACAAGTTTATAGAAAAGCTTTTGGCGATAATCACATCTTGTCCTGGCAATGAACCACGCTTGCTGGTTTGAAAAGCGCCGACAAATTAAATGTCAAAGCATAACTACTCTTTCTTTTAAAAATACTTTCATATCATTGATCTAGCTTTATATTTATTTTCTTATTGAATATTTTTTAGAATAGAAACATGGAATACCCCTTGAGGTGAAGGGAGGTCAACCCTTTTAACCTGAAGTGGGGGGACTCATATCCTCAATGAATGTGTTCTCAAATTTCTCTTAGTTGCCGAAACAATTTGGGAACCAACATTCTTTGCATTGTTGTCGGGAATAAACTATGAAAATGTCATTTCCCTTAGTAATTTAATAATAGTTAAGTCTAGGACCCATTAGTGGACAAGGTTACAAAAACACACATTGTAAAGGGTTTCAAGTAAATCTTTCTTAGGTTAACATTTCACCTAGCAAATCATAAATTTTTTTTATTGTTCTTGTTGTTTCAATGGATTTCTCTTGGGCTTCTTTGGTATCAAAACTATCTACTTCTCTTATTTTTCCTAACATATCTATTGTATTTCATGTCCCTAATCACACTAACATTGATGATTATAAATAAGACAACTTTGAAGGAGAATCAAGGCTATATAACCACCAAGAAGAAAATGTATGTGGTGGTGTTTTCAGTGATTCAAATGTTGATTCATTTGAGGTTCATGTGATTACTCAAAACCACCAATATATGATAAGTATGATGATGAACCATTAATTCTGTGTTGTGATCCTAAAGTAAGTGATTATTCATTTATAGTTTTAAATCCACAATCATCGTACAACTATAATACCTTTCATATTAATAAGCTTGATGAACATGACTATATAACTAATATGACACTTCTCTATTCTCCTAATAAGAGACTTGTCTATGGTAATTATGCACAAGATAATCCTCTAGTACATGGAAATGTAGATGAACTAACTCTAAAATTTATTTTAACTAATACATATTTATTTATTTCACCATATATACATCAACTCTTTAATAGCACCTTCTAAACTGCACATGACTTTATTGACAAGTTTTATTCTTGTCGGGGTGAGCATGAATTTGAGAAATATGTGAGTTGCCACATGACTAATCCTAGTATGATTTTAAATTGCTCCAAGATGGGAGTAAATTATGAATATGTTGTAGATATAGTTATGTTAGGAATGTCTCATCGGTTAAACAATCACATAAAGTATCACAACTTTGTGGAGGATTGAATGGCAAAGGTATTTAAGAGAGCATCATCCTATTATTATATATACATCAACTACTTTTTAGGAGTAGAGTGAGTGAGACATCTCACGATTTCTTACAATTCTTAACATATTACTATTTTCAGAGCACATAGGTAAGGGTTATGGAACTAATAAATTATTGTCGTGGTTACATTAGTTGTTTGATTTCTTTGAACAAATTTTCTATTGAAACACAATGTATTTAAATTATTATACATAAATAAACATTTTTTCCTTGATTACTTGCACTTTATACATTTAGAAGAAATAAATATGAAGTATTTGCTTCTTAAAATCCTTAGGTGATCTTGCAAGAATGAGTCAAGGATAGAAAATATTTCCTTAGTCTATACTTTATATTGATGAGTTTGGGATGTGTCTCATGTTGGAGCTGAATTCGACCCCCTTAAAAGTAGGTTACTTTTGTGGGTTTGCCTTCCATAATTCCCTTATTCACTATATTGATGTTTCCCTCATTTTATGACTTCTTTCCCTATTCTTTAAATCAAAATTGTATACTCAAATCTCCATAGCAAAAATATTCATATCCACCCAACATTAAAAACATTATTATTGTAGTCATTATAATCATT
>APFE031649266.1:1082-12415 GCA_000404065.3 Pinus taeda | reverse complement strand
GTAATAATTTTTTAACGAAGATTTTTTGATATATGCAAATTGATTAACCACGTTGAATTAAATGAGGGGTATGGAAATTAGTACGATGGTTTATGTTTGTTGGACATCTGTCCCTCCTTGGGATTCCACGAGCCTACCTTGGTATAGGGTTTCACCACCTTCGTGCTCATTTGGTTCATTTGTTATTCTCTCGGTTGTTTGTGTTGTGTGCTCTCGGCGGTCTCTCGCAGCTTCACTGTGGATTTTGTTTTTGTGGTTTGTCCACCTGGTTCTCTAAGCTGTGTGCTCTTGGTGGTCTTCCTGGCTTCAATGTGGTTGCCTTTTTTTGTTCGTGGTTTTATTTTCGTGGTTCTTCGAGCTGTATTCTCTCGGCGGTCTTCGCGGCTTCAATGTGGGTTTATTTTTTTATGGTCTTGATTTACTGGTTCGGGACTCGACCTGGAAGTTTTTCCATTCATCCTTTAAGGTTATGAAACCCTAGTATGGTTCGCTCTCTTTGTGGTCTCCTTCTCGAATGTCGACTGTTATGGTATGTTTGGTAACCAACTTGGTATGTCTCTGTCTCTGTGCATCCTTATCTGGGTTTGATGTCTATGCTTTCTACGAGTCTTATAGTCGGTTGTTGGTTGTGTTGTTCTTGGTAATGCTTCTCCAGCTCCGAGTTCAATTCCTCCACGAGCCTGGCAGAACTGTGGTGGTGAATTCCTTCGATTCCTCTGCCAATTTATCTGGGTAAGTCCTCCTATTCTATGCTGGATATATATTCTCCTTTCTTCTCAGTTGTCTAACGTCTTGACTCCTCGTGAGTAGGGAAAAACCTGGAGGAGTGGTTGCAGTTATGGCTTGCCTCCGTCATGTAAGCTAACCAGATATGTATTGGTTGTTCTATTTAACTTTTGATTCCTCTTTGTTTCATTTCACAATAACTCATTTCATTTGTCATTTCTCTTTGTAGGTAGGGCCACCCAAGGGTTTCGGCGCATGGAAACTCGACTGTTCCAATTGACCACGTGTAGTGTCCTTTCTATTCGTTAGTTGTTTTCGCTTGGCTTCAGTGTTACAACTGTAGGGTCGATATATATTTGGTCTTCGAGCCACTATCTGTATTTGATTCTTCTGTAGTTTGTCACTGTTGTTGGGTTATGGTAATGAGTTGAGGACTATGGGGTTTGGCTTCCGCTTGTTATAAGTATGAGTCATATATTTATGAACTGGGTTCGTTCCTTCGTTTCGAACAGAATGTAAATGAGCAAAGAATCAGAATACTGTCTTTATGTTTCTATGAATTCAACTATGGAAGTGATTGGACTATATTTATATATTTCCATACTTGGTGTTTACAGAATTTGTTTTCTTATCTGGACTTGTAGTTTCTGACTTCGTGTCGTTTGTTCACATAAATGATTTTATGTCTGATTTTTTGGTTGAGTCCGCCTGTAATCTGGGCGCTCACACTTCTCCTCTGATTTTGCTTATCTCCTCTTTCGTTTTATAACCTATAGTGATATGACCACAGTCTCCACAAAAGTAATTTTACACAAATTATTATATACAGTGTTTGGGACGCTGTAGAGATGAATGTGCACAGAAAAATTATACTTTTCTCCTTTTTATTTCTCTATCAGTCGAACCTGTACATTGTTCTTTGTCCCTCTTTTTAACAGAAGTGTTCTCAAAGTGTCAGTAACTGTTGTTAGTTATGTTCAATTGGTTACATCAGTTATTCCTCATACAGAACTTCTCATGATTGTCTAGCATATTTTCTTTTCATGTTTTTACAACAATAGATTAACTGTCTAGAAACAATGACACTAACTAATTCCTACTATTCCTAATTACAATTTACTAAATTAACTTAGGCAACTTAATAAAAGAAGAATGAAAAAAGCAAGTACGCTTTCCATTTAGTGAATTAACTCCTTCATCCCTTTCAGAGACCATATCACCTTTACTTTGTCTTTGCCCTGTCAGCTAGATGCTCCTACATCAAGCTCCCGGGGTAAAAGAAAATCATGTCTCCATTCCATGAGCTCCTCCACCGAATAGCCAGCCTTCTGTATCTGCGTCGCATCGAGCCACGAACTGTCCTCCATTGGACGGTCTCTCCACTTGACGAGATATCGTAGATATTCCTTCCTACGTGTCTTCTTGGCTATCTGGGTACCGAGAATCCCTTGAATCTCATGGGATTGAGCTAAAGGCATATGCTCCATCCAAGAACTATATCCAACTTGGGTGTCACGTTCTGGCCGTACCACACTGTCTTCCTCTGCATGGGTAGTATATGGGAACAGGCCCGCCACATTGAAAATAGGTGATATGCCTATATCAGGTGGAATCTGAATTTTGTAGGAGTTGGCTGAGAATTTACGCAAAATCTTGCAGGCACCAATTTTTTTAATTTTAATTTATTATATGTGCCCTTAGGTAATCGGTCTTTGCGCAAGTGTGCGAGGACCTCGTCTCCAACATTAAATTGTACTTCTCTCCGCCTTGAATATGCTTTCTGCGTATATTTCTGTACGTTGTCCTGCAACTTTAATTTTACCTGTTCATGTAGTTTGTTCATTGCTTCGGCAAAATCTTCTCCATCCATGCTTCTCTGCTCCAATTTTCCCAAATCTCGCAGTTCATGTATTCCCCGAGGATGCATGCCGTACAAGATTTGGAATGGGCTGTGTCCAGTGCTACGATTTGGCGAATCATTATAAGCGAATTCCACCTAAGTGAGAGCACGATTCCATAACCGTGAATTTTCCCCAGTCAGACTCCGTAATAAATTCCCAAAACTCCTATTAACCACTTCCATTTGTCCATAAGTCTGCGGATGATACGCAGAGCTGAAATTCAATTGCGTGCCCAAATTTTTCCACAGGGTGCGCCAAAGGTGTCCTGTGAATTTTACATCCCTGTCAGAAATGATACATCTGGGTAGGCCATGTAATATAACAACCTCCGTGAAAAACAAGTGAGCTACATACATGGCATCACTAGTTTTTCGCCAAGGGATAAAATGCTCCATTTTTGAAAATCTGTCTACCACCACCATTACTAAGTCATACCCCCGCTACATTCTAGGCAGTCCGAAGACAAATTCAATGCTAACTGAGTCCCATGGCCTGCTCAGAACAAGTAGTGGCGTGTAAAGTCCAGTATTTTGACTATGTCCTTTCGCCAGTTGGTAGACTTTACACCTATTCACATATCGTTGTACATCCCTGCGCATTCTGGACCAGTGATAAAAGTGTCTGAGCTACTCCAAATTTTTGTCTATGCCAAAATCACTGGCTAGACCACCACTATGTTTCTCCCGTACAATATTTTCCCTCATCGAACAGTCTGGGATACATAACTGTCCACCTCTGAACAATATTCCTTCCTGCAAATTGTAGTCCAACCATGGACTTGTATTCCTCAACACGGGATTTTGGCAAGCTTCAAAGGATTCTTTGAAGTTTGTGTCGGTCTGGTACAAATCCTTTAGATGTTCAAATCCCATCACCTGTATTGTACTTTCCTGTAAGATAAAAGCTCTCCTGCTCAAGGCATCTTCCAGTTTATTGGCTTGCCTGCTAATGTGTTTTAATATGAAAGTGAAACTCTGCAAGTATTCTACCCATTTGGCGTGATTATGGTTTAATTTGTGCTACTGCATTACATATTGCAGCGCTGAATTATCAGAAAATAATACAAACTCGTTTCCCAACAAGTAGTGCCTCCAATGCTTTAAAGCTTGGAGCACGACATAAAATTCCTTGTCATACGAGGAATATTTCTGCCTGCTTTCGTTCAATTTCTCACTAAAGAATGCCACCAGTCTATCTTCCTAACTAAGCACGCCACCAATAGCTGTCCCACTTGCATCACATCAAACCTAAAAAAGTTTGTTAAATTCAGGTAGCCTTAAGATTGGCCTCTCTGTAATCTTCCGCTTCAAAAGCTGAAAGCTGTCCTCTGTTGCTATGGTCCAACAAAAAGGATGACTGGCCTTTTTGATGGTGTCTAGCATCGGCGTGCAGATTTCACTGAAGTTCCTAATAAACTTTCGATAAAAACTTTCCAGTCCGTGAAAACTACGTACCTCAAATAAGCTCTTTGGTGACGGCCAATTCATGATTGCCGCAATCTTTTCTAGATCCATCTTCAATTCATTTTCCGCAATTACAAACCCCAAATAGACCAGTTCCTTCAGTAGGAAAGTATATTTTTTTAAGTTTATCAACAGTTTGTTCTGTTGTAACTTCTCTAGCACCCTTCGAACATGCTGAAGATGTTCTCCCTTTGTTCTGCTAAAAATCAAAAGATCGTCAAGATAAACTATCACAAACTTGCCAATAAATTATTTTAAGATCTCATTCATCAATCTCATAAAAGTACTACGAGTGTTGCTCAATCCGAATGGAATGACTAGCCATTCGTACATCCCTTCATTGGGCTTGAAGGTTGTCTTCCACTCATCTCCTTCTCTAATCCCGATTTGATGATATCCACTCTTCAGATCAATTTTCGTGAAATAGGCTACCCCGCTAAGACAATCCATCATGTCATCCATTTTGGGTAGGGGAAATCTGTACCGAATAGTGATTTTATTGATAGCTCGTGAATCTGTACACATCAGTCCCTTATCCAACAACTCTTGCACCTGTTTATGAATCTCTTCATTAACTTTCAGACTCATTCTATATGCTACCTTGTTCGGTAGACTTGCTCCAGGTATGAAATCAATATGATGGCTAATACTCCTCTTGGGAGGCAACTTATCTGGTAAGTCGTCGACTACAATGTCCTTAAATTCTTCTAACATCTCCTGAACCTCTGTAGGAAATTCTGACTTTTCTCTGTTCAGCAACACTGTCTTAGTCCTCCTTACAATCACATAATTCACCTCGTTTTCCTCAATCTGCTTAACAAACTATTTTCCTCCCATTAACAATGCTTTTGTTCCACTTGCTTGTGTTGTGTCCTCCTCTTTCATTGGTACAAGCATATGCTTGACTCCATCTTTCACAAATTCGTAACAATTCGTCTTCCCATCATTCGTCACCTTTTGATCATACTTCCACAGTCTCCCTAGCACTATATGGCACACATCCATTGGCATGATATCATATACAACCTTGTCCTAGTATTTGCCAATGTGAAATTCAACCTCGCATTGTTCATCAACTAATAGTTGGTGGCCTTTCTATAGCCACGACACCTTGTAAGGTGTGGGATGCTTAAGTTGCTTCAATCCCAGCTTTTCCACCATCTCAGTGCCAACTAAATTGTATGTACTTCCACTGTCTATGGTCAATTTAAAACACTTTCCATGTGATTTGCAAATTGTTCGGAACAGTGCCTTCTGTTGGGTCTACTCAGACGTCTCCTTGGCTGGCTTCAACAATACTTTATTTAAAACCAAATCCTCTCCTATTTTTGCCATATTTTCTACCTCCCGGGGCTATGCTTCAACTTCCTCAAGTTGTGCAACAAATTCTCCCTTCTGGACAGTGTACTCGGCTTCCAGACATTTGAAGGATCTGTGCCCCCACTTATGGCACCTGTAGCACTGGACATTAGTCCCCCTTCTGCGACCATTTCCTCTTCCCCGCTGATATGGCCAACCTCCTCTCGTGCTATCTCCCTTCTTTGCTGTCTCTTAAGCTCTGGAGCTACTACCTTCTTCATTGTTAGTGGTAGTTCTCCATCTGCCGTAGGACTATCCTCGTCCTCTCCTGTTATTCTATTTCCTATTAATCTTTTCTTCAGCCTTTACAGCACTCCGAAAGGCTTCTTCTATATTCCGTGGAGAGAGAATACTGATCTCATCCAATATTTCCAGCCTCAAACCATTCACGTATCTCACTGTCTTCTTTGGAGTATCATCAGTATAGCCAGCCTGTAAGTTTACACGATAAAACTCCTCTGTGTATTCCTTTACGGTCATACCTTTTTCCCTTAAATTTTGCACCCGTCGATAAAGCTCAACCTGATAGTCTTTAGGAAAAAATATGCCTTTCAGTTTTGCCACCATCCTTGGCCACTTCCTTATGGGTAGCTTGTTCATCCTCTTCCTGTCCTCTTCGACACCATCCCACAATAAAGCAGTGTGTCCTTTTAACTTAGTTGCAGCAAATCTGACTCTTTTGTCCTCACTGATCTCTTTGTTTTCAAAATACTTATCTAACTCACTTACCCAATCCAGCAGAACATCTACGGATAGACTACCATCATAGTTAGGGATCTCAGGTTTGGGTTTGCTACTGGCTAACAGTACCGATCTCAACAATCTTAACTCTGGGGTTTCTTCATCTGATCCGTCCGTAGCAGTTACTGCCTCCTCTTCACTGTCATCCCCAAGTTTTGGGTCACTTCTCCTTCTTGCCTCCACTACTTCGAAGCGAGCAGTAAGGGCCCTCAATTCTTCCCTCAAGCCCTCGTCTGCTACTATGCGCATACCTCTTCGACGTCCTTGTCTTTGAACCTACATCTCCTGGTTTTTTTTTTTCAACTTCCTGCTCTAATACCACTTGATGGGTCCAGCCCATGTGATCCCACCGTCAACGTGTTCCACTTGATGGGTGTACAAGCAAGTAATAATTTTTTAATGGAGATTTTTTTTATATATGCAAATTGATTAACCGCATTGAATTAAATGAGGGGTATGGCAGTTAGTACGATGGTTTCTGTTTGTTGGACATCTGTCCCTCCTTGGGATTCCACGAGCCCGCCTTGGTATAGGGTTTCACCACCTTCGCGCTCATTTGGTTCATTCGTTATTCTCTCGGTTGTTTTTGTTGTGTGCTTTCGGTGGTCTCTCGTAGCTTCACTATGGATTTCATTTTTATGGTTTGTCCTCCTAGTTCTCTGAGTTGTGTGCTCTTGGTGGTCTTCGTGGCTTCAATGTGGTTTCCTTTTTTTGCTCGTGGTTTTATTTTCCTAGTTCTTCAAGCTGTATGCTCTCGGCGGTCTTCGCGGCTTCAATGTGGGTTTTGTTTTTTTGGTCTTGCTTTACTAGTTCGGGACTGAACCTGGAAGTTTTTCCATTCATCCGGTAATGTTATGAAACCTTGGTAAGGTTCGCTCCCTTTATGGTCTCCTCGAATGTCGACTGTTATGGTATGTTTAGTAACCAACTTGGTATGTCTCTATCTCTGTGCGTCCTTATCTGGGTTCGATGTCTGTGCTTTCTATGAGTCTTACAGTCGGTTGTTGGTTGCGTTGTTCTTGGTAATGCTTCTCCAGCTCTGAGTTCAATTCCTTCACAAGCCTGCCAGAACTGTGGTGGCGAATTCCTTCGGTTCCTACACCAATTTATCTGGGTAAGTCCGCCTGTTCTATGCTGGATATATATGCTCCTTTTTTTTTATTTGTCTAACGTCTTTGGCTCCTCGTGAGTAGGGAAAAACCTGGAGGAGTGGTTGCAGTTATGGCTTGCCTCCGTCAAGTAAGCTAACTAGATATGTATTGGTTTTTCTATTCAACTTTTGATTCCTCTTTGTTTCATTTCACAAGAACTCATTTCATTTGTCGTTTCTCTTTGCAGCTAGGGCCACCCGAGGGTTTCGGCATATGGAAACTCGAATGTTCCAATTGACCACGAGAAGTGTCATTTATGTTCATTAGTTGTTTTCGCTTGGCTTCAGTGTTACAACTGTAGGGTCGATATATCTTTGGTCTTCGAGCCACTATCTGTATTTGATTCTTCTATAGTTTGTCACTGTTGTTGGGTTATGGTAATGAGTTGAGGACTATGGGGTTTGGCTTCCACTTGTTATAAGTATGAGTCATATATTTATGAACTGGGTTCGTTCCTTTGTTTCAAATAGAATGTAAATGAGCAAAGAATTAGAATATTGTCTTTATGTTTCTATGAATTCAAATATGGAACTAATTGGACTATATTTATATATTCGCATACCTGGTGTTTACAGAATTTTTTTGCTTATCTGGACTTGTAATTTCTGTCTTCGTGTCGTTTGTCACATAAATGATTTTATGTCTAATTGTTTGGTTGAGTCCGCCTGTAATCTTGGCACTTAGACTTCTCCTCTGATTTTGGTTATCTCCTCTTTTGTTTTATAACCTATAGTGATATGACCACAATCTCCACAAAAGTAATTTTACACAAATTATTATACACAATGTTTGGGATGCGGTAGAGATGAATGTGCACAGAAAAATTATACTTTTCTCCTTTTTATTTCTCTGTCAGTCGAACCTATACATTGTGCTTTGTCCCTCTTTTTAATAGCAGTGTTCTCAAACTGTCACTAATTGCTGTTAGTTATGTTCAATTGGTTACATCAGTTATTCCTCATACGGAACTTCTCATGGTTGTCTATCATATTTTCTTTTCATATTTTTACAACAGTAGATTAATTGTCTAGAAACAATGACACTAACTAATTCCTACTATTCCTAATTACAATTTACTAAATTAACTTTGGCAACTTAATAAAAGAAGAATGAAAAAAACAAGTACGTTTTCCATTCAGTGAATTAACTCCTTCGTCCCTTTCAGAGACCATATCGCCTTTACTTTGTCTTTGCCCTGTAAGCCAGATGCTCCTGCATCATATACTAATCATTATCATTATTTAATTCATTTTATTACTATATTAATAATTTAAATTCATGTTATTACTATATTGTTTGTTTGTTTTATGCTTTATGTTTTACTATTTGTAACAATATTTTGTAACACTATTATACTAATCATTATCATTATCTAATTCATGTTATTACTATATTAATAATTTAAATTCATGTTATTACTATCTTAATAATTTAAATTCATGTTATTACTATATTGTTTGTTTGTTTTATGTTTTACTATCTTGTAACACTATTATACTAATCATTTTCATTATTTAATTCATGTTATCGGTATATTAATAATTTTAATTCATGTTATTACCATATTGTTTTCTTGTTTTATGTTTTATGTTTTACTATTTTGTAACACTATTATACTAATAATTATCATTATTTAATTTATGTTATTACTATATTAATAATTTAGATTCATGTTGTTACTACATTGTTTGTTTGTTTTATGTTTTATGTTTTACTATTTTGTAACACTATTACACTAATCATTATCATTATTTAGTTCATGTTATTACTATATTAATAATTTTAATTCATATGATTACTATATAGTTTGTTTTTTTTTTATGTTTTACTATTTTGTAACACTATTACACTAATCATTATGATGTGACTAGCCCAACACTTAATACATCTGTCATAAAGGGAATGATTTATAATGTTTGTTTGGTTGATTTAATCATACGGAATGGCAACACGTGAATGAAATGAAATACAGATATTTTAGATTTTGGTTGGTGTGCATTCAATGAGGTGTTAATAAAAAGGTACTCGCCTTGATGTTTGCGTCTCCCGCTCAGTTCTTTGTTTGTTCCCTTGTTCGGTGGTCTTCTCGGTCTTTTATTATTTCCCCGTCGAGGGTTTCCTCTGCAATGCTTTGCGAGGTTCAGTGGGCAGCTATGCAACAAGTCCTAGTTATGTTTCTGGTTGCTCAGAGCTATGACTGTATTGGTCCTTGTTTCTTGGTTCATTTCTTTCTATCGTGGGCTCTCAGGCCGTTGTATGTTAACTCATGCACTAATGTTTCTCCTATGTTTTGGCAACTCAACGTCTATTTACTTTCAGTCTCTACTCGATGGCTCTCTTCCATCTCCAGCACGCACAATTAATCTATCCTTCTCTGTTTTCAACTCATGAGCCTTTTTCTACAATTCCTGACCTAGATTGCTCCTTGTTCTCCTCAGTCCATCGATGTTGTCACTGGAACACTGCTCTCTGGCCTCACTGCGAACCCTCAGGTATCTGTTCCCATTCTTAATGGCTTAATTTTTCTTCCAGATCTATAATTACACTTCTATTACAATATATCACTAACACCTGTGTATTCTCAGTTGTGCAGGTGTTGGGGTTTGCTGTTGGAAGGTTTGGTGTCACACGCCTCGGTTTTGCCTGGTAGGCTCTACCTCTTCTAACCTCCGGTAGTTCGTCGTCTCAGCCTTTTTAACTCTGCTCTTTAAGTGGGAAGGGTTTTTCAAACGATCACTATGAGCGATGCTCTGGTTCTTCAGAACTTTTGGTTTCCAGCATATATTGACTGAAATTTCCTGTGTAGCTACGGCTCCTTCCTAAACCCTCACCTAGGGTTTATTGTTTAGGGTCTGTGTGTCTACGCTGTGTATAAATTTTATGATTGAAACCCTCGCCTAGGGTTTGTAGCTCATGCTTTGAGCGTGCATGATGTTGGTTTTATAGTTTTGTTGTATAAATTTAATATGCTAGACTTTACTATATTTGGCAAGAAATTCCTCCGAGAAAATATAATAATATTGGTTATGTTTTTGAATTACTTGGTTGATGTATGTTGTTTTCCTTCTCGGGATTTCGTGGCCGGAACTGTTGTCATATGCTTTCAGTTTGTTTGAAGTTCAATGTATAGTTTTGTTGTTACACAAATGCTGTGAATTTTCTTGCAATGTTAATTGGCTGTCATTTGAGATGCAGTGTGGAAACTTTCGCTCGGCCTGTAGGTGCTTGGCCTCTGTGAAGTTCTGGTTTACTTCCGCTGCCTGCTTCAACGAATTACAAAACCTTATGTCGTGTCTACTACTTATTCTTGTTGCATTCACTGGTTGTCTCTCTTCGGAAATGCAACGAAGTATTTGTTTACAAGAATCTGTACATAGCTAGTTGTGTATTCAAATAATCATGAAACAGAAAACATAATTTACAGTAAGCATATAGATGGACAGAACTTTGAATTCTCTGTTGTTACTTTTATTTGAGTGCGAGAGGTATTGAACTGAACCCCTTACATAGTTTGTCCTGTTACATTTATAGGTTCCTTGTTCCAGTTAATGAAACTGTACAGTTGCTTTTTCCAGTTACAGACTCTTACAATTACTTGTTATTAGACATTCGTTTATCTTATGAAAAGATTTCATCTTCAAATACATTTTTCTTTTTCCCTTTAAAATAAAAGGGTAATCACAGTTTGTTAACAACAGATCAACATATAACTATAACTATTCAACTACCCTTAACTAACATAAAATAAAATAATAAAAGTCCTACTACTTTCCTTTCAACCAACAAAAAGACTAAATAAGAGTAAATTCAACTTTTCTTTGACCTCGCAGAGACTTCACTCGGTTATGGTGAGTTGAATGCTCTTGCATGACATTATCATTATTTAATTCATGTTATTACTATATTGTTTGTTTATTTGTTTGTTTTATGTTTTACTATTTTGTAACACTATTATACTAATCCTTATCATTATTTAATTCATGTTTTATGTT
>APFE031649248.1:83863-124048 GCA_000404065.3 Pinus taeda | reverse complement strand
GCAAGCCCCTAGGGCTTGGTATGAGAGGATTGATATCTATCTTTGAAGTTGAGATTTACTAGGAGCAATGCTAATCCTAACCTATACTTCAAAGTTGAAAAGGACATGCCTCTCATTTTGGTCCTTTATGTAGATGATCTCTTTCTGACAGGTGCAAACCCTCTCTTTTATCAATGCAAGAGGGAGTTGGCTTCCGAGTTTGAGAAGAAGGACCTAGGCCTAATGTACTACTTCTTAGGCCTAGAGGTCTGGCAAAAGCCAGGTCATATTTTCCTTTCTCAGGGAAAATACATTGTGAAGCTGCTCGAGAGATGTGGGATGGTGGATTGCAAGTCTATGTCTACTTTGATGGAACTCAACTTCAAGAAGGTATGTGGTAGTGGTGCTGGGCCCAAATTAGGAAACCCGTTCGAGTACAGACAACTTGTGGGGGCCTCGATGTTCTTGGTAAACGCTCGTCCAAACATATGCTTCACTGTGAATACGTTGAGTCAATTTATGGTCAAGCCTTATCACATACAATGGATTGCTGCTAAGAATCTCTTGAAATATCTCCGTGGCATAATCAACTATGGACTGAGATACACTGGTGATAATTTGAGGCTACATGGATATACCAATGTTGACTGGGATGGTAGTGTGGTGGATCGAAAAATGTTAAAATTGGCAACTAGGGCCAAACTCCACCATGAACAACTCATATGATGGAGATGACATTTTTATTGGATTCCTCTTTCCGAGAGGTGCAAGGTTGATCTAAAGATCATCTCATTCTGACAAGTAGACATGGAATTATGAATTTATTTCTTCTATGGACAAATTGTCAAGGTCGGCCAGAAGTCTAATGTAGGCTCATGAAGCTGAACAGACGTGTCTCTTCACCCCTCCGAGTACAGACAACTTGTGGGGGCCCCGATGTTCTTGGTAAACTCTTGTCCAGACATATGCTTCACTGTGAATACATTGAGTCAATTTATGGTCGAGCCTCATCACATACAATGGATTGCTGCTAATAATCTCTTGAAATATCTTCGTGGCATAATCAACTATGGACTGAGATACACTACCGATAATTTGAGGCTACATGGATACACTGATGTTGACTGGGATGGCAGTGTGGTGGATCCAAAAATGTTAAAATTGACAACTAAGGCCAAACTCCACCATGAACAACTCATATGATTGAGATGATATTTTTATTGGATTCCTCTTTTCGAGAGGTGCGAGATTGATCTAAAGATCATCTCATTCTGACAAGTAGAAATGGAATTATGAATTTATTTCTTCTATGGACAAATTGTCAAGGTCGGCCAGAAGTCTAATGTTGTGTATCAATAGTGTCTCTTCACCCTAAATATTGTGTATCAATAGAAGAGACATTTTTCTCATTTGGACACACCTCAATGCACTTATTTCTCTCTTTTCTTCTCATTGGTTTGTACTGTTGGCATTATGACTCAGTTTTGGCTCAGGTTGGCTAGATGACATAAGTGTTGTCCTTGATGGCAACTCACTCAATTTGCAGATCACAAGTTCTGGTTCTCAAAATTGTAGCAAATAAGAGACCCGCAGGTTCTTGGTCACAAAGATGCGGTCCTCGGCTGGTTCCACAAGTGCACCTTTGAAAAGGTGCGGACATGTTCGCAGGTGTTCCGAACAAAAGGTGCGAACCTAAAGTGCACGGACTTTAATGCATAGAAAAATGCGTGCACGTGGGAATTCTTATGGTTGATCCATGGTATTTAGTCCGACATTTTTGATCCTATGGTTTTGGTCTGTGGTTTTGCAGCTAAAGTATTGAACCCAGGTTTTGGGTCCCTAATATTGGATCTCTATGGTTTTGGTCCATGGTTTGAGTAAGGCCTAGCCTATAAAAAGGAAAGGAGATCATTTGGCTGGACACAAACGTGTTGAATATCTTTAGAAGAATAAGACTTGAAACTCTAGTGATCGGTTGGTGAATTATAGCTGGACCTGAATTAAGTGTTGGAAATAATACTGAGAGGGGGGGGGGGTGAATCAGTATTACCAGATCAGATAAAACTTTTCAATTTCATACTCAGATTCATATACGCTACTTCAATGAAGTGAACCAGCGTATACACGCGAATGTGTCTAAAGCAAATAGCGTATACCCAGAGATCTTATAATTCAGTTAGCTTAATCTTCAATGAATGCATCAGAACATTATTAAGCATATTAACAGTAAACAGGTGCAGTATAACAGAACAGGAAATCACACAAGAGCCACACACATGAACACCATGATATAAGGTGGAAACCCAATGTGGGTGAAAACCACCTGCTGCAATTTGTTTCTTTCTTCTTTAATGAGAAACTTCGTTTACAATATACTGGTGCAGTCCTTTACCAGTATGCAGGCTACAACCTTCAGAGGGCTACAACCCTCTCTCGTTTTCCAACTACTTCTGGAAGGGAGCTACAACCCCCTCAGCTCTTGTACTAGCTGATCCATTTACTAGTACGTAGGTGCTGACCCTACAATCTTCAGGGACCACGTTTCATCAATTTTCAGACTGGATCGAAGAGTACAAAACAAACATTACTGCAATACAATCATCAACTTAAACTTGCATCATAATTCATTAAACAACCCAATACTGAATCACTGAAACCCTGTCATTAAGAACACAGAACCCAAACCAGAGACCAGAACTCTGCAACAACCACCAGAACCAGCAGCAACCTGAAATATCAAATCTTATTATGCATACGCTACTTCACCGTACCAAAACCGCGTGTATACGCACTTTCTCCAAAGGAAACCCGCGTACAGATCTAGAAATGATTACTTATGCCTTCACTGTCAGATCTGACCCTTGCCAAACATCCCGAACAGATAACCAGCAATACCAGATCCTCTCACTTCGTCAGACACCCAATGCTCGCTCTTTTCATACTCTCTTGGCCTAATGATCTTCTCCTTATATAGCCTTAGGCCTTGCTCAATACCATGGTCCAAAACCATAACAAACCAATACCATCAACTTCGAAACTAGGGATCAACACATTCGTCGAGATGCCATGGTCCAAAACCATAGGCACAACTTTCAAGGAATAACCGCCACGGACCAAAGATAAGTTTTCCACATATACGCGCTTTTACTGAAGCAAACCTGCGTGTATACGCGGATTCTCTTTGATAAACCTGCGTATATCTCTTTCTTGTCCTGCTATACTGAGATCTGTCCTCTGATTAAGTTGCCATCACCTGTACCAACCTCTGAGCACCTGTACCAACCTCTGAGTGAGTTGCCATCAAGGACAACACTTGAAACATAATGCCAACATTAAGGAGAAACCTGAGCATTACAAGATGGATCTACTAATGGGTCGAGATCTCCTTGGCGCATGATCAGATTTGTAAATCTGATAATCTGGGGTATAACTGAAGTCTGAGAAATTATCTATACCCGCAGGTTCGCAGTCCAGACACGGAGCAGGTGCGGAGGTGCGCAAGCGAGCCACAGCGCAGGTGCGGAGGCGAGCCACAACGCAGGTGCGCAGGCGAGCCGCAGGTGCAGGTGCGGAGATCCGCAGGCTCAGCAAAATGAAGTGCGGATACCCGCAGGTTTCTATTGGCGAAGTTGCGGACTTTATTTAAAATATGTTTTCGCTGCTTTTGTTTATTACTGCAGTGTTCAGGGTCTTGAATTGGTGTCTGGTTACTGTTACTGCTTTCTGGCTACAGTATTCTGAGAAGTGTTTGGTTGATTCTATATTGGGTTGTACAAAGGTGATTGATTATTGCAGATATTGTTTATTGATGTTATTCATGGATCCAGTCTGAAAATTTATGAAACATGGTCCCTAAAAAAAGAGAGAAGGTTGAAGCTTTCAGTAGGTCAACACCTACGTACTAGTACCTCAGCTAGTACAAGAGCTAAGGGGGTTGTAGCTCCCTTCTAGGAGAGCCTGAAGAACGAGAGAAGGTTGTAGCCTTTTGTAGGTTGAAGCCTGTGTGCTGGTATAAGACTGCACCAGCACAAAATCATTGTAAAAGAAGTTTCTAATTGAAAGAAGAAAAAGACATATTGTAGCAGGTGGTTTTCACCCACATTGGGTTTCTACCTTAAATCTTGTGTTCTTTGGTGTGACTGTTTGCTCTATTTTTGTTCCTGTTTACTGTTATATGGTTCTGACACACAGATTAATGATCAACATCTGAAGAATAAATGAAATTATAAGTCTGGAAGGTATACGCAAGTTTTATTAGTTAGATCTGCAAATATTTGTATAAATTAAAAAGGAATTTAATAATACTGATTCACCCCCCCTCTCAGTATTATTTTCAACAATTGGTATCAGAGCCAGGTCCTTCAGGAAAAGCTTGATCGCTTGAAGGAAGATCTATCATCATGAGCAACTACGAAAAGGAAGCATCTATTCAGGCCACCGATTTTGATGGGAGCAACTTCGTCTATTGGAAGGTAAGAATCACTGCCTATCTTCAATTTCTTGGTACAGAAGTTTGGGATATTGTGGAAACAGGATACACATTTCCATCAGCAACTCCTACAGAAACCGCTGGTAAGAAGCAGTATGAAACAAATGCAAAAGCTGTCAATACTCTATTAGGAAGTTTATCTCAATCAGAATTTGTCAAGGTTATGCTGCTTAAAAGCGCAAAAGAAATATGGGACAAGATCGTTCTGAGCTATGAAGGAGATGAACAGGTAAAATGAGCAAAATTACAAACTCTTAGAATTCAATATGAAAGTCTCAGAATGCATAATGATGAAAGTATGGCTAGTTATTTCCTATGTATATATGAGATCGTAAATTGTATGAAAAACTTGGGTGAAGAAATAAAAGAAGTTGTTTTGGTTGAAAAGGTTCTAAGATCTTTGTCCCCTATGTTTGATTCAAAAGTTTCTGCCATAGAAGAAAAACAGAATCTACGGGGCCTTACCATGTCACAGCTGCACGGAATTCTAATTGCTTACGAAATGAGAAAAGGAGGACCATCAGACAGGAGAGAAGCTGCATTCAAAGCTTCAGGAAAAGGAGATTACTGTGAGTCAGGACATATATCAGAAGAAGAGGAAGAATCAAATTTTGTCAAGAACCTTCAACGGGGAACTGGAAGATTCAGAGGTAAGCTGCCTTTCAAATGCTTTGCTTGTGGAAGAGTCGGTCATTATGCTGCAAAATGTCCTCATAAAGATAAACTAGACAAAGGAAAAGAACCTGTTAGATGGAACAGAAAACAGAATAAGAAGAGCTATTACACGCATGAAGACAGTGATGGATTGTCAAATAGTGATGAAGATGAACAAGATAATGATAATAGGCTTTTGATGGCTTTTGAAGATGATTTCTTGGATGCTATAAATGAAGAAGGTCTTTATGAAGAAATTTCTAAACTTAAAATTTGTTTAGAGGAAAAGAATATGATTATAGATACTCTAACATTCCAACTTGCTGAAAAGGATAAACACAATGAAGAGTTAGAATGTGAAATTGTGGGACTTAGAAAAGAAATTGAGAAAACAAAAGCCCTTATCTCATATTTGCTAAAGGATCTGAAACTTCAGACGAAATTATCAAAGTGTAGCGTTCTCCTGTAATCAAGACAGGTCTCAGATATTCTGAAGAAGCATCTGAAGCTCAGAAGCAAGCGCAGAAGCCATCTACCTCCAAAAGTTATCTTGATGCAGTAAGGAGAAGTGAACAAATTGACAATCGATAGCAGAAGCATAATGCAGACCACCAGGTAAATCAGTGACCATTTGCTTCAAGAATGAACAAAGATTATCAAGTAAATCGGGGGCAATCTATTTCAAGGATGAACAGAAGCTTCAACCGACCATAGGTAAATCATTCTCAATTTGGCTTCAGAATGGATGGAAATTACAATCATATGGTTGATAATCGCAGGAATTTCTTCAATGGCCAATGTTTCTCTTGTCATAACTTTGGTCATAAAGCTGCTCAATGTGTTGCCTACAAGACCATCATGACTAGGGAAGCTCAAAAACAAAGGAGTATGACTGGGATCATGAAAAGAACCTACAATAACTTTTCTGCTCTTGAAAATGAAATAGAATGTTCTATTTGTAACAACTTCGGTCATGAAGATTCTGAATGCAGGAGCAGGTTTCGGCAAACAACTCAGAAGGAGCAAGCTTCATTAACTCCCAAAACTTGGAGAAAGAAAGAACCACAACCAGAAAGATGTGGGATAGCCTTATATGCAGATGGATAGGATAATCAATGATACATTGACAATGGATGCTCGAAACATATGATAGGTGATAAGGGAAAACTTCAGTCATATAGTGCCTTAGAAAAGGAAAAAAAGGTCTCATTTGGAAATGACACCCCAGCATTTATAAAAGGTAAAGGTTCTGTACAGTTGAAAGAGAAGGTCAAAGCTGGAAATGTTATGTACCTTCATGGCTTAAATCATAATCTATTAAGTGTCATTCAAATGTGTGATCAAGGATCTGAGGTAATATTTCGATCAAATGGATGTTTTGTTCGTGAGCTTGATACAGGAAAAACAGTGATCAAAGGTATAAGAACTCCAAATAATTTATACATATTCAAAGAGGGACAACAACAATGTTATCTAAGCAAGAATGATGAACATTGGCTGTGGCACAGAAGATTGGGGCATCTAAGCCTCTCTCAGATAAGGAAAGCATGCAAATATCAGGCAGTTCGTGATCTTCCTGACATCAGAATTCCAGACAATACAATATGCAAATCATGTCAATTTGGTAAGCAAACCAGAACTAATTTCCCTGAGAAGGAAGGATCAGCTCGTAGGCCACTTGAACTTATCCACACCAATATATGTGGTCCAACTAGGACAAGGTCACCTCAAGGAGAAGAGGACTTCATATTTCATTGATGACTTTTCAAGGATGTGTTGGATAGGACTCATGAAGTATAAAGATGAAGCTTTCGAAAAGTTCAAGTCATTCAAAGCCTTGGTTGAAAACGAATCAGATCGCAGAATTAAATGTCTTAGATCTGATCGAGGAAGGGAATTTACCTCAGATGAATTTTTCGATTTTTGTGAAGAACATGGAATAAGAAGGGAATTCTCTGCTGCAAGGACTCAACAACAAAATGGAGTAGTGGAAAGGATGAATAGAATGGTTCAACAAATGGCTCGTGCTATGCTTGATGAGTCTGGAACTCCCACAACCTTCTGGGGTGAAGCCGCATTTGCCGCTGTTACTATTCTCAATAAGACAAATGTCCGGGTAAACAACACTCAGACTCCTCATGAACTTTGGTACGGTCAGATTCCCACGGTAAAATACTTCAAAATTTTTGGAAGCAAATGCTACATTAAAAGGACTGATGAAAATCTTGGCAAGTTTGAGCCTAGAGCAGATGAAGGCATTTTACTTGGCTACTCTCCCCACAACAAAGCTTACAAATGCTACAATAAAAGACTTGGTAAAATTATTGAAAGCATTGATGTAGTGGTTGATGAATAAGGAAACACTCCTAGGCAGGTAAAATATGAAGATTTCGAAGATGGTGAAGACTATCCGTCAACATCAAATCAGATTCATGACGAAGAAGAAACCCATGAGGCACCAGAAGAACAGATAAGGATAGAAGAAAAGACTCCATCCAGATACGTTCAGAAGAATCATCCGGAATCTCAAATTTTGGGTCAGAAAGAGGCAGGTGTACAAACAAGAAGAACCATTTCAAAAGCTTCAAGTTATCTAGCATTGCTCTCCTCCACTGAACCGCAAAATGTAAGAGAGGCTTGCAAAGATGAATGCTGGGTCAAGGCCATGGAGGAAGAACTCGAGCAGATTGAAAAGAATAACACTTGGGAGTTGGTTCCTAGACCGAAAGATAAGAATGTCATAGGGACAAAATGGATTTTCAAGAATAAGCTGAATGAAAATGGGGATGTGGTTAGAAACAAGGCAAGACTTGTTTGTAAAGGATATGCGCAACAAGAAGGCATGACTTTGAAGAAACTTTTGCCCCAGTTGCCAGACTTGAGCTATAGAAGGTTCCTGCTCTCTCTAGCCTTTCAGAATTAAAGTATTTTAGATGGACGCGAAACTGCGTTTCTAATGGAGATTTAAATAAGAAGTAAAATATTGAACAACCAGATGGGTTTAATTCTTGGAAATGATCCAAAACTTGTATGCGGAACCTCAAAAGGCTCTCTATGGCCTTAAAACAGCTCCAAGGGTGTGGTATTATCAGTTGGATAAGTACCTCCATCAACAAGGTTTTATAAAAGGATCAACTGATAGCAATCTATATATAAAAATTGACAATGATAAGTTGTTGATACTTGTTGTGTATGTTGATGATATCATCTTTGGTAGCAGTGAAGAAGACATGAGTCAGAATTTTGCCTTGGTAATGCAGAAAGAGTTTGAAATGTCCATGCTTGGTGAGCTCACATATTTTCTTGGTCTACAAGTCCAACAAAACAAAGACGGCATTTTTCTATCACAAACCAAATATCTCAAGCAGATATTGAAGAAATATGGGATGGAAGATTCGAAACCAGTATGTACCCCTATGGTGACAGGATACAGTCTCAGCGCAAATGATGAATCGATAGTAGTACATCAACCAACCTATAGATCCATGATTGGTAGTCTACTCTATCTAATAGGTACCCGACCAGACATTATGCATGCAGTGGGAATAGTTGGAAGGTTTCAGGCAAATCCAAAGGAAACTCATCTTCAGGCAGTCAAGAGAATTTTCAAGTATCTTCAAGGAACTCAAAACTATGGCTTATGGTATCCTAGAGGTACAAATCTCACACTTCATGCATACACAGATGTGGATTGGGCAGGAAGCGTGGATGACAGGAAAAGCACGAGTGGTGGTGCATTCTTCATGGGTCCTAGATTAGTATCTTGGTTCAACAAGAAACAAAGCTCTATTGCATTATCAACAGCTGAAGCAAAATATGTAGCTGCGGCTTCTTGTTGCACACAACTCCTTTGGATGGTGCAAACATTGCAAGATCTTCAAATCACTTGTACTCCACCTATCTCCATTTTCTATGATAATACAAGTGCAATCAATATTTCAAAGAATCCTGTCATGCATTCAAAGACTAAGCACATACTGATCAAGTATCATTTTCTCCGAGAACAAGTGCTTGAACAAAAGGTTAAATTGGAGTATGTTCCCTCCAAGGAACATGTTGTTGATGCACTAAGCAAACCACTGCCTAGGGAGACACTTGAATATCTCAGACAGAAACTGGGGGTAGTTGATGCATCATCTTGCTGTTGAATCTTGTCTGTTTCAGAGATTGTTGTACGCGAATTTGATATGGGGTATATGTGTACATACGCTGGTTCATGTGGGTTCAGTCGACTTGAAGAAAAGCAAGGATGAGACGAGTCCGATATGGGTTTGTCAGAGACCATCCAGCAGAGGTTCAGGGGGAGCATATATTGTTGGCATTATCATAGAAGATCTTGGTTCATTTCTTCAATTATTTGATATTGACATATGATTGACAATTACTGTTGATACTATGTCTTATATTTCTTTTGTCAAGGTCATGTAACGACCTGTCTTGGTTGCCACACTATGCCTAGGATGGATAATGTAATGTGCTTATTATATCATGTATCCCCTCTTGGTTGGGAGTCGTATGTATGAAGTCCTTGGTGATAGGAAGGATAGTTATGATTTCTTTTGCAGAACATCTTCTTGCACAGATCTTGCCTATATGTCAGGGGGAGCTTGGACAGCACAACAGAACAGAGATTTCAGCATGTTCTCAGGGGGAAAATAACCCTTTGCCCTTGATGTCAAAGGGGGAGGAAAGATCTTGAGTGACTTTGGGTTTCCATCAAGTCCAAAGGGGGAGATTGTTGGCATTATGACTCAGTTTTGGCTCAGGTTGGCTAGATGACATAAGTGTTGTCCTTGATGGCAACTCACTCAATTTGTAGATCACAAGTTCTGGTTCTCAAAATTGTAGAAAATAAGAGACCCGCAGGTTCCTAGTCACAAAGATGCAGTCCTCGACTGGTTCCGCAGGTGCACCGTTGAAAAGGTGCAAACATGTTCGCAGGTGTTCCGAACAAAAGGTGCGAACCTAAAGTGCACGGACTTTCATGCAGAGAAAAATGCGCGCACATGGGAATTCTTATGGTTGATCCATGGTATTTAGTCCGACGTTTTTGATCCTATGGTTTTGGTCCGCGGTTTTGCAGCTAAAGTATTGAACTCAGGTTTTGGGTCCCTAGTATTGGATCTCTATGGTTTTGGTCCATGGTTTGAGTAAGGCCTAGCCTATAAAAAGGAAAGGAGATCATTTGGCTGGACACAAATGTGTTGAATATCTTTAGAAGAATAAGACATGAAACTCTAGTGATCGGTTGGTGAATTATAGCTGGACCTGAATCAAGGAGAAACCTGAGCATTACAAGATGGATCTACTAATGGGTCGAGATCTCCTTGGCGCATGATCAGATTTGTAAATCTGATAGTCTGGGGTATAACTGAAGTCTGAGAAATTATCTATACCTGCAGGTTCACAGTCCAGACACGGAGCAGGTGCGGAGGTGCGCAAGCGAGCCACAACGCAGGTGCGGAGGTGCGCAGGCGAGCCATAGCGCAAGTGCGGAGGTGCGTAGGCGAGCCGCAGGTGCAGGTGCGGAGATCCGCAGGCTCAGCAAAGAGGAAGTGTGGATACCCGCAGGTTTCTATTGGTGAAGTTGCGGACTTTTCTTAAAATATGTTTTAGCTGCTTTTGTCTATTACTGCAGTGTTCAGGGTCCTGAATTGGTGTCTGGTTACTGTTACTGCTTTCTGGCTACAGTATTCTGAGAAGTGTTTGGCTGATTCTATATTGGGTTGTACAAAGGTGATTGATTATTGCAGATATTATTTATTGATGTTATTCATGGATCTAGTCTGAAAATTTATGAAATGTGGTCCCTGAAAAAAGAGAGAAGGTTGAAGCCTTCAGTAGGTCAGCACCTACGTACTAGTACCTCAGCGAGTACAAGAGCTAAGGGGGTTGTAGCTCCCTTCTAGGAGAGTCCGGAGAACGAGAGAAGGTTGTAGCCTTCTGCATGTTGAAGCCTGTGTGCTGGTGTAAGACTACATCAACACAGAATCATTGTAAAAGAAGTTTCTAATTGAAAGAAGATAGAGACACATTACAGCAGGTGGTTTTCACCCACATTGGGTTTCCACCTTATATCTTGTGTTCTTTGGTGTGACTGTCTGCTCTATTTTTGTTCCTGTTTACTGTTATATGGTTCTGACACAATCTGAAGAATAAATTAAATTATAAGTCTGGAAGGTATACGCAAGTTTTATTAGTCAGATCTGCAAATATTTGTATAAATTATAAAGGAATTTAATAATACTGATTCACGCCCCCTCTCAGTATTATTTTCAACACGTACAACAAACATGGGCATCTTCTTCTCTAGGTGTTGACTTGGGTTGACTGAAATTGTAGGCTAAAAATTTCAGAATCTGTTTTGGGCAAAGTACAGGGACGTTGACCAGCGTTTATCAAGGGTCAAACTCACTCCTATGACTGCGTTTTTTAGGCAGGAAATCCGATTTCCTTAGGCCGCCTCTCCTGGCACAGAAATTGAGGAATTTGTAGCTGTTTGACCAGTGTTGATCGCAAGTCCGTTGATTGCAACGTTGACTTTGCGTTGACCAGGTTTGACTGAGAATTTCAGGACTATTTTTGGTTGATTCAAACTGTCTTTGGAGGCCAAGTTGACGGGGTTTTACCAAGCTCATTTGGAGGACTTTTTCTGCTAGTTTGACCAATGTTGACTTTCTGGTTAGGGCATCCTGTTGACTATAGTTTGACTGGACCGTTTTATAGTGATTGGGCAAGGAAATTTCCTATGATGTACTCTGCTGAATTTTTGAAGAATAATAAGAAGATTTGATCAAAGGGTTTTCCCCACATTGTGATTTTTCTCTGGCATCTGCCAAATATTGTGTCCTCTTGTCTTGGCTTGTCTTTTGCCTATTGTTAATGTGCTATCTGCATTTACTATCAATGTTAATGTGATTGCTAATCTGGAATTTGATATTGGGCTTATAAGAAAAATTGAAGTAAATTACTCTAAAGCATAGAACATATGATTGTTATCTAAAATTAACATGGAATTGGCACTGAGGTGAAGACAAAGCGCAACCAAGAGTGAGAAAAGCAATCACTGAGATTTGTTGGACACGGACAAGATTCAATCGCCTCCTCATCTTACTTCAAATCTGATGACAAGCTCAATGATAAGTCTGACTATCATGCATGGAAGATGTATCTTGGCTTGACTTTGGAAGAGCATGATGCTATAGACTACGTGTAGGGAAAGATTGTTGAACCTCCTTCAAATGCACCGGCTGCTGCTAAGACATAGTACAAGAAAGGTGAAGTCAAAGCTAAGAAGATCATCAGGGATTCTATTCATAAACATTTAGTTGCGTACATCTCTGATTTGGGCACATCTAACGAGATGTATGACAAGTTGGTTAGCATGTTTAAAGCTAGCAATGTAAACCAAGTCCTCTTTCTTAAGAAAAAGTTGAAGGACATGAAGAAGGGAAGAGGAGAAGATGTCCAATCCTACTTCATGAGTATCACCGAAATAAAAAATGATCTTCTATCAATTGGAGAAGTTATTGTTGAGAAGGAGCTCACTCTCATTGCCCTTGGAGGTCTCCCTCATGAATGGGATGTGTTCAACACTACTATCCTCAACAATGACCGGATTCCAGGTTTTGATGGATTGTTGACTAGATGTACTCAAGAAGAAACAAGGATGATAGAGAGAGACATGCCTTCAAATAGGAATGATCCTACTGCATTCTCCGCTCATGCTAAAAAGAAGAACAATGCAAGTTCAAAGAAGCAATGTCAAGGAAGACAGGGATTCAAATATGGTAGAAAGGGTAGATGCTTCATTTGTAACAGGTTTGGCCACTATTCTAGGGAGTGTCCTAATAAAAGGGATACACCTCAGGATGATGACAACAACAACCACAACAATTTCAGGGCAACAACAATCAAAGGAATGGTAGGTTCAACAACAAAGGAAAATGGATTGCTCCCACTGCTCAACATGGAAATGTTTGACCTCACAAAAGATCAAGAAACTCTAGGCATGATGAATCTAATGTTGTAGATAACAAGCAAAAAGAATTTTATCTTATATATGTCCTCTCTACTGCCTCCCCTTCAGATACCTTGGGAAATTGGTTGATTGATAGTGGTGCCTCAAGGCACTTCACTAGGTATAAGGAAGCTCTTCCAAATCTGATAGAAAATGATACAAATTTGGAAATAATTCTTGGAGACAGTGGCACCTATCCTGTGAAAGGAGTTGGGAATGTTACTCTTCAATTGAATCAAGGCAATACCATTCATCTACAAGAAGTACTATATGTACCCAATCTAAAGAAGAACCTGGTATCTATCTCAACGATGGACGACAAAGGATTCAAGGTGACATTCATTGATGGGAAGGTACCTGTTTGGAAAAGAAATTTCAAAGAAGTATTTACTCTTGGATTTAGGGTTGACAACCTATATCAAGTTGGAGGAAGTCCATTGGGAGCTATGTCTTGCGACACATCTCTTCAATCCGAATTATGGCACCGAAGGTTTGCTCATCTTCATTATAAAGCCCTACCCGATGCAAGGAAGATGGTGACAGGTATGCCCGAATATAAAGTAGAACATGAAGGTGTTTGTCAGGGATGTGTTGAAGGAAAACATACAAGGGGACCATTCCCCTCAAGTGATAGCAAGACTATCGATATTTTGTAATTGGTTCATTCTGATCTATCTGGTATGTTGCTCGTGACATCTTTGGGGGGATATTTATATTTTTCTGTATTTGTGGATGAATTCTCTCGCAAATCTTGGATTTATGTCTTGAGGAAGAAGGATGAAGTGTTCACATGGTTCCAATATTTCGAAGCCTTGGTTGAAAATCAAACAGGGAAGAAGATCAAAATATTGAGGACCGATAATGGAACTAAATATGAATCAAATGAGTTCAATGAATATTGTAGAGAAGTTGGCATTAAGAGGGAGACTACTACCACATATAATCCTGAGCAAAATGGAGTTGTTGAGAGAGAATCGTTCCATTATAGAAGCTGCTTGTGCCATGCTTCTTGATCAAAGCCTTCCAAAGTTCTTATGGGGAGAAGTTGCCAACACTGTTGTGTATGTTCAAAATAGATGCCCTCATCAACCATTGGACTTGAAAACTCACGAAGAAGTATTCAGCAGTAAGAAACATGATGTTTCTCACTTCAGAATTTTTGGTAGCCCCATGTGTTTTGATGTGTTGAAAGAAAAGAGAAGCAAATTGGATGCATTTGGGAAGAAATGAACATTTGTGGGCTACAGTGAAACTTCAAAGGCATATAGAATCTATGTGCCTGGTCAAAGAGAATTTGAAATAAGTCATGATGTCACATTCAATGAAGATGCTGCCCTTGGGAAGATTAGGAACCTTCCTATTCTAGGGAAGGACAAAGAAGAAGATACAGGATAGTAGGGAGAACCGCAAGATGAGCCGATGCCCGATGTCGAAGGACTGATGGATCCCATTGATCCACCTCCCCATGAGCCCTCCTCCTAAAAAAGGAGACCCTCATGGCTTAGGGACACACTCGAAGATGTTAAAAGACATTGCACCAAGGGGGACATTTCGTGAAAGTAAGAAGCTGAATATGTACCAAGGGTACTTAGCTGCCATGAGCACCATTGTTCAATCTGAGGCTTGCACATTCAAAGAATCTGTGAAGCACCAAGTTTGGAAGGATGCTATGAAAGAAGAGTATGAGTCGATTATGAAGAATGATGCCTGGGATGTGGTCCCTAGATCCAAGTGACAATTCTGTTGTCACCTCAAAATGGCACTACAAGATCAAGCATGGAGCTGATGGAAGTGCTGAAAAGTTCAAGGCCAAGTTTGTTGCTCGAGGTTTCTCTTGAAAGGAAGGTGTGGACTATGATGAGATATTTTCACCACTTGCCCAATATACCACCATCCATTTGATCATTGCCCTTGTTCCTAGGATTGAATTTACATCAAATGGATGTCAAGACTACCTTCTTGCATGGTTCACTTAAGGGTGAAGTTTATGTAGAACAACTCGAGGGGTTCAAAGTTCTAGATTGAAAGACACATGTATGCAGGTTGAAGAAAGCCCTCTATGGGTTGAAGCAAGCTCCCAGGGCTTGGTATGAGAAGATCAACAACTATTTGATGAAGCTGGGTATTACAAGAAGTGAAGTTGATCCAAACCTTTATTTCAGGGTTGAAAATGATAGACCTCTCTTCTTGGTACTTTATGTGGACGATCTCTTTCTAACAGGTGCAGACCCTGTTATTTATCAATGCAAGAGGGAGTTGGCTTTCGAATTCGAGATGAAGGACCTAGGATTGATGCACTACTTCCTAGGCTTGGAGGTCTGGTAAAAGCTAGGTGATATTTTCTTTTCCCAAGGAAAATACATTGTGAAGCTACTTGAAAGATTTGGGATGGTGGATTGTAAGTCCATGACTACTCCGATGGAACTTAACTTTAATAAGTTATGCGAAAGTGCTGCTGGGCCCAATTTTTGAAATCCTTCTAAGTATCATCAACTCATGGGGGGCCCTGATGTATTTGGTGAACTCCCGTTTGGACATATGCTTTGCAGTCAATACATTGATTCAATTTATGGTCAAGCCTCATCACATACATTGGATTGCTGCCAAGAATCCCTTGAAATATCTCTAGGGCACAATCACCTATGGAATGAGATAGAATGCCGAGAATTTGAGGTTCCATGGTTATTTTGATGCTGACTGGGCTGGCAATGTGGTAGATCATAAGAGCACATCGGGATGTTGTTTCTCACTAGGTTTTGCTTCGATATCTTGGATGAGTAGGAAGCAGAAATCGGTTGCTTTTAGCATTGCTGATGCCGAATATATTGCTGTTAGTATGGCCTCTTGTGACGCTGTTTGGTTGAGGAAGCTCTTTAGTGCGCTGTGTGGGCATGTGCTGGATACCACCGTGATCTACTGCGACAACCAAAGTGGGATTCGTTTTTTTGAGAATTCCGTGTTTCGTGACCGCTCCAAGCACATTGATATCAGGGACCACTTTATTCGGGATATGGTACAATGGGGAGCAATAAGGCTCCATCACATTGGGACTGATGAATAGGTCGTAGATATTCTTACGAAGCCCCTTGGGAAGGTCAAATTCTTAACCTTCCTTGAACGACTTGGAGTCGTGGAGAGACCCTCTTATGAGGGTCCCATTTGAGTTGGATATTGAGCTCTGGGAGCTTCAGGGTGCTTGGGGTACTTCTTGGAGCTATGAGCGACCATAGTGTGAGTGGTTCACCTTCCCCTAGTGTTGCATTGCGTACAGGGTGAGTGGTTCAGCTTCCTGTAGTGTTGCATTGTGTACAGGGTGAGTGGTTCACCTTCCCCTGTGATACCCAATGATGGTTGATATATGCATAGGATGAGTGGTTCACCTTCTCCTATGGCATATGAGCAGGATTAGTGGTTCACCTTCTCTTGCTGATACATCCTACCCATGCAGTCTGGGACTCATGGGAAATACCTCTCATCTAGCCAATGAGTTGGGAAATGAGGATAGGGACCATAGTACTACCGATGGACGCATCGTGTACTACCTTACTCCCTATGCTAGTATGTTTGATATTGATCTGGAATCAATGGAGTCCAACTTCGGGTCAGTGGAGAGTGGTATGATACACTCTTGATCATTTCTTCTTCATTATTTCTTCATGGTCCAGAAGAGCAGAGCAAAGCAGGGATGACAGAGATGGTATAGATTGATAGATGGTTTGGCAGGTGGATTTCTCCTTAGTTGAGAGGGAGTGTTAAAATTGGAAATTAGAGCCAAACTGTTGAGAAATGAAGGGCAAATTAAATATACAATATCTCTTAACTGTGATAACTGCTTGTGATATTATTTCCGTAGATTCTACTTCTTATTGTTAACATGTGTTATTATCATCAACCAATTATCAAAACAAGAAGATCAAAATTGCACAAGTACACAAGATATTGGCACCAAGCCAGGGCAAAAACCTCTCCAAATTGTGAGAGGAAAAACCCTTCGAACTCTTTCTTATAGAATCTTTATTGAGGAATTCCAAGACCCAAACTTTGACTCAACAATGCCTTCAACATCAAATGACAATACCTCCAAACATGTACCCAAACAAACAGTCTCCTTTTGTAATTTTGAACAGTATAGCAGGTTTGCAGCAAGAGTATGATAGTCAACAAATATGGTCTAAGGCAGGCTTATCTAGCCTCCTCTTATCCTCACACTTGTTGTAGACCCATTATACATATAATAACTTGCTGATTTGAGCTTGATTTGAGATCTCGTGATGCCAAAGGAATGACTATTCTAGAGCAGCGAGAACAGAACCTTCCACTTCAGAACGTAGACACGTGCTAGGAGAGTTAGGGCTTTTATAGCCATTTGGTGACTTCGATCTCCTTGGCAATGACTTCCTCCCTCGAACTGTGACTAGATTGGATCTCCAACCCAATAACATACTCATATAACTTGATGCCCTAGATCAGATCAGAATGCCACACGTGTGAACAGACGTGATGATGAACTCGGATGAGGGAACATATGTCCTCATTGATCGCGGCTACCTTTTCTTTGATCCTTTCACTTCGCTTTTCCTTCATGAACGAATGAGAATGAATGTGTGCCTTGAGGAGGTATCAACGCTGCATTTATATAGGCTTGCCTCATCTTCTAGGTCAACGTGATCCCTTGATTAGGCTGACATAATAAGAGGCTTCCAGAATTGTCCAAATGAATTATTTCAAGCGGTTTCTTTGCATCAATTCAGTGGGTACATGTTGGATTATTTCGTTGATGATCTAGAAGGACTTTTGACTTATGACAATTACATTTACAAGTGTAACAATACATGATTGTCTTCATTTTACATGACTCATCTTAAGGCTCTCAATTGGAGCCACAACTAGACCAAGAAACTTCTTGAGCATGAAACCCATGTCTCAAGCAAAAATATAAAAAAATTTCTTGATACAAAATTACATCATTATAATATTTGATATTATGAAGATTGAACCTAGTTACACTATTTTCAACACTCCCTCTTAACTAGGGAGGTATTCCATAGATGGTACATGGACATTCTCAATACAAGAGTTCTCATAAGCAAAGAGTCGGATTAGTTATCCATCTGTTCTAGCATCATTTCAACCAACATTGTTTCCATATAGCAAGGCCTTGACTAACCACTCTATCTCTCAAATAGATCAGAGCACAATGTTGGCGAGACCAATGACTTATAAACACACTCGTCATTGTCTCTCTTAGGGTCATACCTGCCTGGGTGTTCTCCGAGTATGCCCTACTAGGACTATTCTCATCTTCTTCTTTGATTTGTATGTGGTAATAACCAGATTTCATATTGAACTCACTGAAGACCTTGCTATTTTGAATTTTTTGCATAATTATTTCCTGGCAGGGCAGAGGATAATTGAAACTCTTTGTGATTGCATTTAATGGCTTATAATTAATTACCATTCGAGCTTTAACTCTGACTATTTCGGAATGATTTCATACCAGGAAAGCCGAATAGGAATAATGAGAAGAACTAGGTTCAATCAACTGGATACTTAATAGTTCTTCAGTCTGCTTTTTTATTTCTTTTTCATCAGTTGGAGTGCAGGGTATAAGTTTTCCTTTAACCCCATTGTCATGAAGAGTAACTATTTCTTGCTGGGGACTTTCTATACTCCAAAATGCTTGAGGATTTTCAGAACAACTTTTCAACAATTCATCATAAATAGCCATTTGTTCGGGAGACCAGTCAGGATTTCTGTTTGCTTTTTGTTTGACTCCTTTCTTCATAAATTTGCAATACTTCTTGTCAATTATTAGAATCATTATGGGGTCTTTTTATACCTGCCTTCGTTTGGCTATTTTCTTTTCTAGCTTCTGAATTTGCCAAAGTCAATCTTGGTATTGAAGTTGCCCTTTTTTTATGTTTAAGATGACTTTGTCTTCACTGATTGTAACTGGCAACACAAAATTAATAAAAGGCATTCCAAGAAATAAACTTGCAGAGGCATCATAGTGCTGGATTGCAGAAAATTTTACTATACTCCCCCCAACTTTTAAAGAAACGTTATCAACATAGTGGGTGAGATTGACGGAGCCACCAATGGTCTCGGAAATAAGAATATTTTGTAGAGGCTTCCATAAACCTTTGAATAAAGATCGGCGAGCTAAATTGTTGGAGCCTCTTGTGTCAATGAATGCATCCACATTGATCCATTCTCCTTTGACTTGAAATTCGACAGGAATATAGAGGAGATTGTTAGTTTTAACAATCTTTTTGAGAAAAGAACTTTCTTCAAGATTAACAGATGTTGGAGAAGGCAAAGATGATGATGATTGAGAAACTGTCTTTGGATAAGGGCAAAAAGAATTCAACGTGGATTGTGGAGGCAAAGAGTTTAAAACGGGTTGTGAATTCTTAGTACCTCGATCTGCAGAAGTAGATAGAGAAGGAGCAATAGAGACAATATCATCTGAAATGTATTCAAATGTCTCATTAGTATAATCATCTGAGCTACATTCATCACTGAAATGCAATTCATTCTCATTCTCTGGTTCAAAACAATCATAGCATATGTTCATTTTCTGACATGTGTCGGGAACTGACTCAGTATCTGACAGGGAAGCATCAGTTAATATATATACATCTGATACTTCGTCTTGAGAATCAACCATAGACCAATTATCTACAAAATCATCAATTTCTATACAGGCTTTCAACTTGTTGGAAGAGCTTTTTGGACATTTTCTAGAAAAATGACCTCCTTGTTTGCAAATAAAACATGCATTGTCTCTTTTTGGTTGCCTGCGCTTTTTTAAATATTTAAATTTTCGAAACGACCTTCTGGGATTGGCTACTCTCTTGGGCTTGAATTTTCCATATCTTTTAGATTTTCTCTTTCTAAACGGTGTCCATGGTAATACAGATGGACAAACATCAAGACCAGGAGAAAAGTCTTGAGCTTTCTTTTGCCAGCAAATATATTTAACCTTTTCTTGACACCTAAACAAGAGATCTACCCAATAAATTTGTTCAATCTTTTTCCCTTGAACTTCTAGATCTTTCATAATCAAATCACCTAAATTACCAGGCAATTTTGACAGGAATGAAATCTTCTGAGTAGAATCATTGGTGAGATTAGCTTTATAGATCTTAGCCATATAATCGTTGCCAAACTAATCTATTTTCTGAGGAGGGGAACAGCCCCAAATCCTCATTTGATTTCCACCAGCAGCAACAGCACGACAGTTTTCCAGCAGCTGGGACGCAGATCAAAGAGGAGCCATTTCTTTGCTATTCTGAGTGTATTTCTTCACTTGCCTGGAGCAAGTCGAGGTGCCATCTTGCTGATCACCTCTTGTACTCATTTCATTACTCAGTATAATAAAACGGCTTAGCATTTCTCGCTGCATTTCTTGAGTATCTGTTATATTTTATGTATGCATCATTGTTTGCTGTACTATTGTTATTATATCTCTGTGAGTTTCTCGGCTACTATAGCACTTGTGTGTTTTTCTGGTTGGGGTTTTGCTGGGGTTTGAGGAATATTCCTGAAAGGGGATATTACAACTAAACTCTGAGAGATCTTGGGAGCTTGGGGTACCATAGGGTGAGTGGTCAACTTCCCCTATTGGTGCACTGTGTACAGGGTGAGTGGTTCACCTTCCCCTGTGATACCCCATGATGGTTGACATGTGTGTAGGGTGAGTGGTTTGCCTTCCCCTACGAGACACGTGTAGGGTGAGTGGTTCACCTGCCCCTACAATTGATATATGCATAGGATGAGTGGTTCATCTTTTGCTATGGCATATAAGAAGGATGAGTGGTTCACCTTCTCCTACTGATGCGCTAGCATACATCCTACCCATGTAGTCTGGGACTGATGGGAAGTACCTCTCATCTGGCCAATGAGTTGGGAAAAGAGGTTAGGGACCATAGCAATACAGATGGATGCATCGTGTACTTCCGTACTCCCTATGTCTAGGATGCATGGTATTTAACAACTTGATCATTCAGGATCAAATCTGATTTGGGTTCTACCCTTGCACTGACTATTATCAGTGGAGAGTGGCAAGGTCTTGTGACTCACTCTTGATCAATTCTTCTTCATTATTACATCATTGTTCATCAAAGTTGAGACAAGATACAAAGATGGTACGTGACGACAGGATGGCATGATGATCGATGATGATGGATGGATTGGTAGGTGGAATTCTCCCTAGTTGAGAGGGAGTGTTAAAGTTGGAAACTAAGGACAAATTCCACTATTGGACAGCTCATTTGATGGAGATGATTATTGCTTTGAATTCCTTTTTTTAAGAGGACCAAATTCTACCTAAAGATCATCAAAATTGGACAAGCAGAAATGTGTTTTTGAATTTATGCCCACACGTGTAAAATGTCAAGGTCGGCCACATCATCATGTAGGCTCATGAAGCCCAATGGACAGTCACTTCACCCTCAACGACTTGTATAAATATAAGCGACCTCTCACCTCATTTGGCATCATCATCACACACACATTTCTTCTCTCTCCTCTCCTTGGTTCGTACAACTATTGGGCAGATCTACTCTCACACGTGTGGTAAGGAGGACGAATTTTCTGGGCAGATTGCAGGGCCAAATTTCAAGACTGTTGTAGGGGTTTGACCAGCTTTGATCAAGGAGTGTTTGACTGAGTTTGACTGCGATTTTCTTGGGATTATTTCTGTTTCTCTAGGCCGCATTGGAGGGCACAAGAATCGAGGAAGTCTGGGCACTTTGACCACATGCCAATTGAAGATTTTGACCTTAGACCTCTTCTATGCATTGACCAGGTTTGACTGCTGTTTGACCAGATAAGGAGGTCGGATTAGATGACCTTTAACCGAGCTGCAAAGGGACTGTTTTGACCCTTGACAATTGACTGGTTAGGGCACATGCTGCTGCTGTTTGACTGCTGTTGACTAAGGACAGATTGCAGATTTTGGCTTATGTGGGACAGTGATTTGACAAGTCAAGTTTGACTTTGACTTTACTTTTTGTACTCTCTCTCTGTGCTGAACATTTGATATAATATTAAGAAGATTTGATCAAAGGGCTTCCCCATCTTGGGGTTTTCCCCTGGCATCTGCCAAATCTGGTGTCCTCTTTGTCGTGGCTTGTCTTCTGCATTTTATTTTATGTTCTACCTACAGTTACTGTCAATGTGATTGCTATTGGAAAACTAAATTGAAATTGTCATTGGGCTGTTAAAGGAACATTGAAGTAATTGTGCTAAGCATAGAACATACCATTGTTAACTAAAATTAACAATAGAGTAATGCTGGGAGACATGTGTGACAAGCTCAGTAGAGTTCATAGTAGTAGAGGAGTTGTTTCTGTACATAGGTTTGGTGAGTGGAGAACAAAGGTCACAAAATGGCCAGGGTTGCTAAAATTATTGGTTTGGTGAGCAGAGAACAAAGGTCACGAAATGGCTAGTGTTGCTAGAATTATCTCTGCGGGAAGTTACAGCAGACAGAATTCTGACACCTCAGAAATAAATGCGGATATGGCTGAGGAATGCCAGACTTGAGGAAGACAGGTATGGCGGTTTCAACGAACACAGATTTGACAGAGTTCTGAGCAGCACTAATGGAGCTCTGATACTACTGTTAGAATACACACAAAAAATAGACCAGAAATAGATAATACCTCGCAAGCAAATGCAAGAGATAAATGATAAGTGTGAAATACTTTTCATTAATCAAATGTACATATAAATACATTTTTACGACCCTTGTTTCATATTCCAAGAGGTCTCTTGGACTTTTCACGACTGTTGGCATTCATTTGAGGCTTTTCGCCTTCCTCTCAAGTAAAGAAGCCAAATTTACATAATCCAACAGGATTATGTTTCCAACATTTCCAAATATGGAAATATTGTATGGTACATCTAGAATGTTTCATAAGCATTGTGCGGTAGGGCTGGCGGTGTTTCCAGGTTGACCTAAGTGCACGAGAGGGGCTTGGGACCCATAGGAAATATCGTTTTGTGTGTGCCAACATCCCTTTAAGACAAAGCAAAGAAGGGGATTGAGCTTTGATGTGCTTGTGACTTTGGTAATTAATGGTGATATTAAGTTCTTAAAGTAAAAGTTGACATTCTTGTTTATTATACTTTTTCTAGACATTCTCATTTACCTTACCTTTTGACATTCTCCTTTATCTTAACTTTTCTATCCTTTTGCTTAAATTTTTAACATTACCATCAATTGTTTTAGGATGTTTGAGAGACTTCATATAGAGAAAGTGAAATTTCATATCCCATTCAGAATTCAGCAAGCTTAACAGTTTTCAGGATTTTAGGATTAACAGGATTGCAGTGTTTCCATTGAATTCTAGCATGTACGAGGCTATGGATTGGCATTAGTCAACACCACCAAGCTATGGCATTTTGCATCATGTGATCATCTATGGTTTTAATATAGACATGGGTCTCCTCCCAAAATGTTATTTATGAGTTTCATTCTTATTTTCTTGTACTATAATGTGTTATTTGAAATAAAAACCTATATACCAAGTTTCCCCCATGCACGCATTTTGGGGGTGTCACGTTTCCAGGCAGTCCCCTTTCAGAAACTTGTACACATTTCTGTGTTTGGTGCAACTTAGGTTTTAAGCTTGCTAATGCCTACTTGTATTGTATTGCTCAGGAACTTGCTATTCAGTTGTATTCTTTTATGATTCTTGTAATTTGTGGTGAAAACAAGTTTTAAGATACTGGATAGGATTCCTCCGATTATACTATCTGTATCGTTTCTTAAAAATGTGATTACATTTAACTAGTAAGAATCTTAGGTGTAGCTTTGGATTTCAGCGTATGTATTTTGATTTCTATCTTGACAGTTGTCCATCTATCTTGTTATATTCTGAATGCAGTATGATCCTCCACAAGACCCTAATGTATTTGTACATAGGGTTGGGCGAACAGCACGAATGGGAAGATCTGGGAATGCACTTGCGTTCCTCCTACCTAAGGTTGAATTCTTAGCTCTAGAATTAATATAATAATTTTTTTTCTTATGCACATGCTAGCATAATTTTGCATGGTCATTAAAATTTCTGTTGAGAATTGCAGGAAGATGCTTATGTGGAGTTTTTGCGTATCCGGAAGATTCCTCTTCAAGAGAAAAATCCTTCAGTGACTGCTTCTGACATTATTCCACAGGTTTGATACAATTGATTTTTCTTATTTTTTTAAAATTATATATGGTATGAAATACTATTTAAGTATTTTATGATGAACAGCATAACTTGATATGAGTGAAATGGTGTGGAATTTTCATTTTCATTGCATTGATAGTTGGATAGAGAAGCTTTCTGATTCTGAGGCCTTTTGTAGCATGCCTGTCACTTAAAATATCATTGAGGGCACAAGAGAGTAGATGCTAAAAACCTAAAATTAGAAAGAGAAAACAAAGACTGAACTTTAGTTCTGACCATGACCATGCTTTTGATATTTTATTCATGTTGTTAATATGAGTTGAGCTATTCATTATAGTCCGTTTTCTTTAACTGATGCTTCTTATGAAGATATTTAGACTTACTGACATGTGCTGCATGGTAGATATCTAATAATAATGACAAATCTTGGAGTCTCACACAGTCAAGGGTGGACATTGATAGAGAGTTGGCATTTGATTGGCTGGTCATCCCAGACAGACTTTTAGATTACCCTGTTTAAACCCCCAGTTCTCCTTGTCAAGTGAAATTCTTTTCCTCACACTGCATCATTTCATGAAACTCTATCTCATGTTTTTATATAAGAACTTAATTAACAGGGTTTTGTAAATCTTGCAAATTAAGTATGTTGCAGCTCTGTGTCTTCTCCCGCAGGTGATATAATAGTGTTGTTTGCCATGACTAGAATAGTTTGAACCCAATGAACTTGTTCAAATAGCTTTTGAATTATTTGAACCTCTATGCCTTTGTGGTGCAGCTCTTCCTGGTAAGCAGTATATCGTGGTTTTGTGGAAGCCACTTTACTATGAATTGTTATTGTCTTACCATTACTTTTTGTCATTGAACTATGGATAAGTTTTGTCATCGAACTATGTACAATTATATTTTCCTTCTTCCAACTGAATTGATTGCTGTGTCATGGATGTATTTATTTGAATTGACATCTTTAGATCACGCTAAACAAGTCATTATATCTGCAACTGTATCCTGTTTTGAACTGGACACTGCCAGAAGTTTCCTTTGAGAGTTAAAATATGTACAGAATGCCTGATCAAAATGTTTTGCCATAGGCCGCTTTTCGGTACTTTCTCCTTTCGGTACTTTCTCCTTTCTATGCAACTTCAGCAAAATAATATATTTTTCATTGAAAATTAATGCAAAACCTTGGGTATATTTTTGTGTTATCAACATCATTTTCTTAGCATACGTGATTTCAGAAATATCTGTTGCCTGTAAGTAAATTCCAAGTTTGCTAGTTGGTCACCTACCTAATAATATCACTAATACCCTATAGATACGTGCAGTTGCAAAGGAGGTTGAAGTTGTTGATTGCTGTGTCATGGATGTATTTATTTGAATTGACATCTTTAGATCAGGCTAAACAAGTCATTATATCTGCAACTGTATCCTGTTTTGAACTGGACACTGCGAAAGTTTCCTTTGAGAGTTAAAATATGTACAGAATGCCTGATCAAAATGTTATGCCATAGGCTGCTTTTGGGTACTTTCTCTTTTCTATGCAACTTCAGCAAAATAAGATATTTTTCATTGAAAATTATCGCAAAACCTTTGGTATATTTTTGTGTTATCAACGTCATCAGTTGCCTGTAAGTAAATTCTATGTTTGCTAGTTGGTCACCTACCTATAATATCCCTATAGATACGTGCAGCTGCAAAGGAGGATCGAGATGTAATGGAGAAGGGATTGAAGGCTTTTGTGTCATTTATTCGTGCATACAAAGAGCACCATTGTTCCTATATCTTCAGGTATTTGTTTTAATAGTTTAAACTTTACTGCATAGTCAACTAGATACAAGACAGGAAGAGATAGATGGTATTCATATTTTAGTAGTGAATGATTTGTGTCAGATGGAAAGAATTGGAGGCAGGGAAGCTAGCAATGGGATATGGTCTACTGCAGCTTCCATCTATGCCTGAGCTTAAGCGGCGCACTTTGTCAACTGATGGTTTTGTGCCTGTTGAAGGCACTGATCTGGGAGCAATCAAATATAAGTATGTTGATACATGTCAATTGTATGCTCTTAAAAAGGGCTTGCATGTTGAAACTTGTAATAGATATGTTTTCCAACTGATGGTGTTGTGCCTGTTGAAGGCATTGATCTGGGAGTGATCAAATATAAGTATGTTGATACGTGTCATTTGTATGCTCTTAAAAAGGGTTTGCATGTTGAAACTTGTAATAGATATTTTTTCCTGTTGACATTCATGCAGAGATAAGGCTCGTGAGAAACAACGTCAGAGGAACTCAGCTAAGAAAGAACAAACAAGAACTCATTCTGCAGAGAAAGTAGAACGACATAAAGTTGTGAGCAATGATGGTGCAGGGAAGAAATGCAGCAGACAGCGACGTGCTGTCCAAGCCATTGAAGACGAGGAGGAAATGGAACGGGATTATCACTTGCTTAAGAAGTTAAAGAAAGGAGTTATTAGTGAAAGAGAATTTGCAAGAGCAACATATACTGAAGATTGTTTAGATGAGGATGATGATGGGGATGAGCATGCAGATGATGATATTTCTGTGCCGTCAACTCCAACTGGTCAGATTGAGGAGCCATCCTCAAATCTCCCTTCACAAGTCCAGACTGCAAAGAAAAACAGTCATCAAAACTCAAAACATTTGCGTTTGCATAAATTGGAAAGAAAGCAACAATCAATGTCTGTAAAGACAAGTGCAATTGCCAAAATTGGCAAACATCATTTGAAAGGTTCCTGTAATAGGTATATGTTGAAACAGAGAAAGGGATCAAAGAAGAGAGGGCAGAGTAGGAGGAAAAGTTAAGATAATTTTTCTTCCTTTTTTCATTATGGTGATGGTGGTGGAGTTGCTATACATATGTATTTCTCTGGAAACTTCTTGTCTCCTTATGAAGGCCTTTTATGTAATTGTTGCTTCAATGTCTCATAAATGCTGATGAACTAGTACATTTCAAAGGCCAAAGGTCATAATATTTGCTGGTAGGTTCCAGTAATCTTGTGGTTTTATATCTTTGTATTTGTCTAAGTTGCGCAAGTTTTCAGAATGGGGGGATGGGGGTTACATGGGTACAGGTTTCTGGAATGGCGGGAAGTTTCTCCCCAGATACAACCAAATTTTTGAACAGTTTTGAAAATTCTCAAAACAAAATAATGACCATTCATGAGTCCTTGATATCAGAAAGTAAAACTAAAAACTAAAATTATAAGGTCCAATATTTTCTATCGTGCAAACTTGAGACTTTTTTTTTCTCTCTGGGTTTCAAGTGAGCTTTAAATTATTTTATGAGTTCACCATTTTTCATCCAGAAAGATAAATGGCATTGTGTTCTATGGTTCTGGTCTGATTCTATGTGAGCATTTTTGCATAGCTTTAACTGTGGTATCAGTCCTACCTGATCTAGTGTTTAGCACCTTTTGCAGTATTGTTCTAAGCTCGTTTCTGAGTATGATTATATTTTGGAGAATAACCTTTCTAATTAGTTTTTTCACTTGTACAGCTGCTTGGCAGATGAACTTCTTTGATAGCATCCTCTTGGGTTCTGGTTTTACCTGGCTAATCATTTTCTTTACAAGGTATATGGAGGACATGGAAATACGAGTATCCGATATGGGACCCATTGACCCAGAAACAAAAAGATCCAAATGTTTCTAGAAAATAGAATATTTACAAAGAATTTGGAATCCGTCCAAATCTCAAGTTACCCTTCACCTACACAATGAGAGACAGTAAAAGCTCTCTTTCTAAAGCTGAGAGTGAGAAAATAGCAATGAAAAAGTGCCTTTTAGAGTTGAATAGGGAGGACGATTCTACAACACATCTGACACATGTTTGGCAAATGTCCTGTTTTAGGAAGTTTGCCACTTATGTCAAACACATGTCATAGCGTGTCATGTGTTTGGATGTAGGATATGGACACGACATCCCTTGGGGTCAGGCTTTGTTACTCAGGGTTTCATGTTTTATAATATCCAACACTGTTTGATGATGGGGTCATGCTCTGTTAGTCAGGGTTTCATGTTTTATAAAATCCAGCACCATCTGAATCATCAGATATGATTGAAAGACTACCAAGAAAATATTATGCTTGTTGTACATATCTAAATGACAAAGTGACTGCATATGTACAATATGAATGAAATGTATATAAAAATAGTGAAAATAATATAAATAATAATACACAAATAATGATTAATTAACTAATAATTAGTAGGGAACATGCATGTCTTTGATATAGAAAAAAAATACAAAATTAAAAACCAAAAAAACTTACTTGGTTGCCGTTTGATTGGTACTTTGATAGTGGGCCAAAAACCACCACTGCCGTCACAACCAACCAATTCGACCACTGTGCACCAGGCTTTTTTTGCTTATTGTTGCCGCTACCACCATTCTTTTCTTCCCGTGCATACCACAACCATCCCAATCGTCAACCAATTTTCGACATCCGCCTCAGCTCTGCCGTTCTTGTCATCATTCGTTCGACTTGTTCGCAGCTCTGTCACCTGCTATCCCAATCAATAATCATTATCTTCTTCGCTATCTACCCTAGCCATAGTCAAATCTTCCTTCATCCTATGTACATACGACTAGGCTCCACTACATACATCTCTGCAAAATTCTGTAACACTCTGTTGACCCCAATTCACCATTGTTAGCCACCAACGAATTTTGCCATCGACTCGTAGTTGGTAGTGTAATCTAACGCTACCCTTTGCCTTTAGTGCTGAACCCTCCTGCACGCTCAACTGTTGAACACATCCCTGTCCTCCAACACTATGTTGTAACTTCCCTTACGCTCGTGCAACCAACAAAAACTGATTTTGAGCTGCAACTTCTCACCTGTTGCTGCTTTGCTAACATTGTCGATTGTCCACCACCTTCCTGCCAACTAACTTGATGCCACCATAAGCCGATAACCACTCGAACCATCGCTACTAACCATGCAATTACTGTCATTGCTCGACATTGGCACAATTGCAATGTTGTACCCTCCATAGTTCTCCTTCAATTTTTCAAGAGTTCCTATTTCCAACCCTATTGTGTTATAAATGCGCCCTGACATGGGTGCAATATAACACGATATAACCCGTCGTTATTTTTTTTTTCTCTCTCATCACCGCGCGGCGTGTTATATCGTGTTATATCGCGCCCATGTCAGGGCACATTTATAACACAATAGGGTTGGAAATAGGGCTTTCCTAATGGGGAGTTCCTATTTCCAACCCTATTGTGTTATAAATGCGGCATGACATGGGTGCGATATAACACGATATAACACGCTGTTTTTTTTTTTTCTCTCTCATCACCGCGCGGCGTGTTATATCGTGTTATATCGCGCCCATGTCAGGGCGCATTTATAACACAATAGGGTTGGAAATAGGGCTTTCCCAATTTTTCCATTCCTGCCATAGTGTATATCATCGCCTTATGCATTTATGCATTTTAGACTAGTAATCATTACCGTCTGTACAATAAAAAGATAAAAAAAAATAATATTTGCCCTACCTTTTCGCCCAGTGAAGAAAAAAGACGTACGATAACATCCTTTGAGGGCCAAGATATTGGGAATAATATAATAAATATAATATATTATATATTTTGGTTCTATAAAAATAAAATTATAATGTAAAATTATTTTATATAGTATTAAATTACTGTTGATAATATAATAAAGAAAAAAAGAATATATATATATATATTAAAGGATAATTTTTATTAAAAAAATTTTCATTTTAATATTCAAATGATTTTTTTTCTTCAAAGTTAAAAAATAAAATAAAATAAAAGGTAGAAAAGGGAAGTAAAACAAAAGTATCGAAGAATTATTGAAATCGAGGAATTATGGAGTCTAATTTAGAAATAAAGGCCGAAAGATTCCTAGAAACTAAATATCACTATGCTTCACTGCTATTTAGAATTAAAATGCATATCGCAGGAAAAGACGTTGCTATCGCTATCTCTAAAAAAAATTGGTATAAAACCCAAAAATCTCAAACCAATTAGTGATTCCTGAGTCAAATATAATCGAAAATTAGATTGTTATAACAACAAAATATATGACATAATCAATTTACAATTAAACATTGGAGATTATACATTCATATCACGATACTCAATTCAAACCCTATGGAGTGATCAATGTGACATTATTTTAGGTTCAATTTGGATGATTACCCTAGGTTTCTTCATCTTGAATACGAAAAAGAAGTTTTTGATATTTTCATACAAAAAGAGAAAAATAACACTACAAGATGTTGCATTAAAGCCAAATTCAGTAACACCAGAAGGCATAAAAGATATTTCAAAAATAAATTTTCAAAAAGGTAAAAAAGTACTACAAAATATGTAAAGATAAGATAAAATCACCACTGACAAAAATGAATAAGTTTCTCAACTTAAAGACCATAGCAAAAAATTACTAACACAAGCTTAAGAAGAACAAAAAGTCATTAAAAGACAAGTTAGAACAACTTACCCAAGAAGTATCGAAGTTTCCAGTTGTAACAGTCCAAGTTGAAGATAAGGAAACACATATCAATCGAGTGAATGTCACAACGTAAGAAGAAGACAAGTAGGTTGAAGAAAATACACACTTAGATATTGCAGTTTAGACGATGGACATACCAAGTGAAGGTTACGTAACCAACTCAACAACATTCTCACCAGAAAGAAATCAAAAAATTACCACACCCTTACTAAGGGAAAGTAAAACCAAAAGAATTCCCTATCAACATCCGAATTCAGAGAGTAGACAACTCAATCAAGCTACATATCTGTACCATTCAAAATAGAAATAACAAACTGATGTTCCAAAGAGTATTGAAGTAAACTCAATCCAGTACTATGATGGTAGTTTGTTACAAATTTCCAGTGATCAAAATATTCCACAGAAGATTAATCTAGGATGGTTAGATCCATTTTTAGTCTAACAATTTTGCTTATCACTCAGAGGATCATATCATCTTGTTTCTACGAAGATGACAATTTCGAGACAAGAAGACATTTGAACAGAAAAAAGAAATCAAACCTTTCATCAGTAAGCTTTGACGACAACTTTTTTGAGGAGGAAGGCAATGTTATGAATAAAATATATATAAAAGTAGTAAAAATAATATAGATATCAATAGACATAAACAATGATTAATTAACTAATAATTAGTAGGGAAGATGCATGTCTCTACAAACACCACTGCTTGTGAAACGATACTTATCTGACTATATATATAGGACCCTCACTCTCAATTGTACCATATTCTTATTCATACATTTTATATATATTCTTGTATCCTCAATGGAGATCTACATATTCCAAGTCTTTTGGAGTATTTACTCAAGAACTAACTTTGTTTGTTCCAAGAGTAAAATACAAATGTGTCATGCAAATGGTAAATCCCAATCCTACTAGCCAGAGCAAGATAGACACCAATAATTTTTCTTAGGGTTGGAAGCTTTCTCTGAGATTCAGTTTTTGGTTTGTACTTTAGTAAACTTGATTACCTCATATAGTTTAAGTCTCATTTGATCCGCAATGCTTTCAATTTTGGTGGAAATAACAATACGATGCTTTTGATTTTGGAAGAAATATCGACAATATCTGTCAACCTCTTTCCTTGGAAATGCATGCAACCTACTTATTTTGCAGTGTTCAAATTTAAACAATGCAATTAACACAATTTTCTTTCTAAATTCTAATGTGTCAAAATTTTCTTACATGTTACTCTCGATGTTATTGCACCGAGAGGCGCTCTCTAGCATTATGTTAGGTTATGTCATTTTGACTTAGTCAAATTACATAAACATAAAAATAAAATAAACAATATATATATATATATATAATATATATATATATATATATATATATAACCAGCTTAGATCCATCTTAACTTCAGATCTATCAAGCATCGAGAGGGATAAAATCTCTCAAAGTGCAAAACTTTTATTTGCTAGACTCAATTAGGTTTGTTATTTTGTGTTAACTCCTAGATATGCTTCCAATAAGTCTAGAGGGTTAAAGGGCATCTTGCATCATTTTATTGGTGATTAGCGATGGATTTCATGGATTGGTATGAGTCATGTGATATCCCTCTTGGGAAAATTACCCTTATGGGTGAAATACTAGGTTAGTGTTTCAAAGAGCACATGTCAGAATTGTATTTTATACTAGTATCAAAATACTTCTTCAATCTTTAAAACAATGATGATATTGACTGCAGAAACAATGTAAATAATAATAGTTGATTTCACCAACAACACTATAAGTAAGGCCAATTCAACAAGTACATAGAAAACTCACAAATCCACAAATTTTCCAATACAAAAAGTAGTTTCTAGACTCACAACTATAGTTGTCACACCAACAAACCTTGTTGCTCCTATACTACTACTTTGACCTTGATTTATCCCTTAACTTGTTGTCAACCAACCATGGCCTCAACTTTCTAAGTGGAACCCCTTGGTCACTTGCTCCTTGAATTCGACCCAATAACAACTTGTTGTAGGTTAATATTCAACTTGCCCTCAGAGTCAACCAACTAATGCCCCTTTTCCAATGTTTTTTGCCAACTTTCAAACCTTGTTTGCCTTAGAGAAATGGTTCGTTGCCTCCAAGGAATTGATCCCTAGTGTCACTACCTCATATAAGATGACTCGTTCTGTCAGAGGGCTTAATCCCAACCATTGTTGCCACAGAGAAACGATCCACTGCCTCATAATTGTTTAAATTAACCCTTGCCATCTTAGAAATCCTTTGCTTCCACAATAAACCAATCCATTGTCTTTAGGAGGGCCTTCATTGCCCTAGAAGACCAATCTATAGCCTTATGAAATCTCTGCTTCCTAGAAAAGTACTCCGTTATCTCCAGAAGGGCCTTCACTACCCTAGAAGACCAATCTACGGCGTTAGGAAGAGTTTGCTGCTAAAAAAAGGTAATTTGTTGCCATAGATAGGTAAGCCCCATGTTGGAAAAGTAACTAAGCTCGGTCTTCATACTTATCTTTGTACTTGTATAAATTTGTGTTTTTTGTAAAGGAAGAAAAGTACTTTAATTTAGGCATGGGTTTCATGCTCCATTTAATGGTCATCTAGGTCAAGCATGCATTTCATCCTCCTAGGGTTTGTCAAATACTTGTCATGAGTCAAAATAATTATTGTCATATGTAAAAGACCATTTTAGGCAATTTGTATTAAGAAAGAAACATTATTTTTGAGTCAATTTGGACTCTTAAGACCAAGTTGGACTTACCTTTGGAAGTCGGCCTAGAAGAGGCCTATTCAACTGTGATATCCCCAATTTCCTAAGTACAAAAGGGGATTACCCATTTTTGATTAGTTTTGGCCTTTAGTAAATATTTTGAAGGTTAGACTTAGGAAAAGGGCAAATTTAAGTTTTGTTGGATGTGGGGGCCACTTAGAAGGGAAATATGTACCCCCTTGAGGAACAGGCACTTGTGGAAGAGGAGAAATTGGAGGGAAAACTCACCTAGTGGAGATTGGGCCCCACCCAAGGGAAAGGAGGCAATGAAATTAAATAGAAGGCGAGGGCCATTGTTTGGGGCTTTTGTCAATTTTACTTTTGAAACTAATTGTTTGCTTCAACTATTCACTTAAGTGAACAAGTGCTCTTTAGCACAAGAGGTTCTGAGCAAAATTCCCAACTCTTGCTTTGGTGGACCTAGAGTGCCACCCTAGGGAAGTCAATTGTCACACTTGGGGATTTTTTGAGGTAGGGAATTGGAGGCTTCTCTCACTTTTATGCAGTAGAGGACGCTGGAGGAAATTCCTGGAACTTGAGGAAATTCATCTGAGAGCAACACCCTTGTTGAGTATTTTAGCGTTGAATTGGGACATCAATTGCAGACATTTTGGGGTGAATTGGTGGGTTGGAATTGAGGGAGTTGTTGGGGGGAAATTCTAGCATTTCTGGGCTTGCACATTTCCTGAGAAGAGGCACATGTGGGAGTTTGTGTTAGCATCTTTATGTGGTTTTGGTTTTTTGGAAATTGCTAGGAAGGAATTGTGGAAATTTGCTACTAAATTTGGGACCACACTTAGAGGACTGGAGGGGTTGCAATAGTGAATTTTCTAGGTCAGCGTTGAGCCAGTTGAGCAAGAAATTTACAATTTTTGTGGGTTTTTTGTTGGAGTAGTTTGGGACCAATTCCTTTCTGGGTGTTGTAGGGAAAATTTAGGGGAGGCTACAACAACAATTTCAGGCCAATTTGGGCATTCATACAGGGGATTCGAACTGTTTTTAGATAACAGTAGTGGCACAGTTTTTGGGTAGTGCAAAGGTAGTTTGGGGGTCAAAGTTTCTACTCATTGGAGCATCTTTCTCACCTAGGTTTGGTCCAACTTGCATATGCAAGCCCAAGTGCACTTATTCCTTGTTATTGTAACCTCATTTATTCCAAATTTTAATAAAATGGCTCAACTGTTCTTCTAAAATTTGTGTTGGGTGTTTTGGTGCTTCGTGTGTTAAAATTTTCGGTCACTTTCTAGTTCATGCTTCTGTTATTCACTGCACAATTCCATTAGGAATATTACATCGACCTCTTGAAAGGTGTATATATAGCCAGAGACTTTGACCTATTGTAACACCCTTCACAAGTTTGATCTATAATAAGACAAGGAGAAAGGAGCAAAAATGTCAAGAGGAAGAACTAAAAGTCAAAATGAGGAAGAAGGCTTGAAAACATATATTTTCTATCCACATGTGCGAGAAAATCAAGATTTTCTGTGCGAGTTGCAGGGGCCGAAGTTGCAGGTTGAATTGCAGACCTAAAGTGCAGGACTGAGACTTTGATTGGAGCAGTTTGTGAAGAGGTTGACCTTCGTTGACTTTGTCTTGTTTGAAGATCATGTGGAGGGATGGCTTGGGGTTTTAGGAGGGCTTGGACTTGGTCTTTTTGAGTCTTGGATGGCTCATTTTGATCTGCTTCTATAAGAAGAGGATTGTTTGGGTTTTCCCCAAGTTGTGGGGTTTTGCCCTGACATGGACTCTATATCTTGTTTTCTTTGTGTTTTTTGATCTTCATGTTTTTGATAATTGCTTGATGAAGTAATAAAATGACAATAAATATCATAAGTAATTTTCAACAAAGGAGGATCAACAATAATCTACAAATACTTTGATTTTCAAATATGGTATTAGAGCTAAGGTCATTGATTGAAGATCTCTTTCTGTTTGCCACTATGTTTGAAGTCTTCTTTGAAATCCCTTTGGAGTCCAAGTTCAAATCATTTACTATTGGCTTAGTCCTGAAAGTTTGAAGTCATCCATCAAGGATATCAGATACACATTGTTGTCTAGTCTAAAGACTACTAATTCAAAGGTATGTTAAATGAAGTTTTGTGAATTCAAGAGGGTACCCAATGTTCTAAAAAGAAAAAACATCCATATGAAGAACTATGACTTTCCTCCTCAGAAGATATAATAGAAGGATAAATTATTCAAATTTTTTATTTACATCCTAAGATCTGTGGCATACCCTGCTCTTCTTGCAGTATGAGAAAATGAGAACTACTCTTCATTTGAGTACTAAACCAAAGACATCAAGATATTTTGATCATCCGAGCCTTCTCCTTCAATCATTGCAAAGAACCAATACAATGATCTATGAGAATATGACTACAACTTGACAAGAAGTGAATTCCCTTAAGCTACTAGATTAAGGATGGAAGAGAGTTTCTTGGTGATACAAGTTGACTTCTGGACTTAAATACGAACAACAATTATAAGATGAGAATGCTTGAAGATTTGAGCTATGACACTATGATGATCCAAGTTACAATATGAAGCTGAAGGTCTTTTTCCATGCTACTACAATCCGAAGATTTAGTGATACAAACTAATTCTCGAAGTCTGATGCAAAGTTAAAACAATTATATGTGTTGTCTCTAAGACAATGCATATCTATGCTACTTCAAATTGGAATATCTTAATTACTTTCCCTGAGCGAGACCATAACAATGATTAGTGGGTTAGGCTTGAAGAGATGGACTACTAAGGATAATATAATCTAATCCTTCAACCAAGTACAAATCACTATAGAGAAGAACATATGAAGTAGCCGAGCTCAAGGAGGACAAGGATGAAGAAGTCTAGGGACTAGTTTTCAGTCTGTTCTTTGTCTATTGCAAGTATGAACATGAGCATAAGGGTCACTGCATGAGATAAGGTTAGATCTAGGCATGTTGGTGGCTAATCTTCCGTGGAGAATAGGGTCGAAATTATTCTCATTCGTCACAGGCATGGCCTCCTAATTTGGTTATTGAACAACAATTTTGATAGCTAGAAGGGTGGCTAAGTACACCTAGAAGTACAAAGAAGGTGGATTGTGCTTGTAGAAGGGAGATCGAGGTAATTTGAAGACTGGTTTGTTTCCCTAACCAGGCGAAAATATCAGACTTGAAGTGTGCACGAGATAGTGAGGAACAACAGAAGAAAGTGGCTTCAAATTAGAGGTATATGTTCTTCTAAGTTGTTGTTTTGTTAGGAGGTTGAAGTGTCCTAATGTAGGAAAAATGTGGAGCATATTAAGGTTGTTAGAATGGAAACAAGAAAGCGTCTATATTGTGCTAGAGTTTAGGGCTCATTCAAATGATGTGGTGTCCTTAAAGGGTTGTCCTAAACTCTGTGAACAAATACATTGAACGAGAGGCCGAGACCCTAAATGAAGAGAGGTATGAACACACTATTTTGAGGGAATCTTGATGTTCACATGGGCCATATTAAGCCTCAGAGAATGTACTGTAGTAAGAGAAAATGGGTAGCAAGGTAGGACTTGCATAGTGAAGGAAGAAAGATTTAATTTGGGGCAAGCAAATTATGTACAATGGTTAAACAGTTGTAAGTGGTTGATTGATAAAGCGTTGTGGAAAAGTGGCAGAATTGTCACAACAAGAGGGCTATATGTTAATTAAGTTTTGGAGAAGCCCTAAGAAGCAGTCTTTTAGTAAATTCTGAAGGATGTTTAGAAGGAATATTTGAAGTTCTTTGTACAGTGAGTGCAAGAGTTGGTTATTGCGTAGACAATTTTTTGAAAACTCTAAGGACAAGTGAAGTAGTGGACATTCACTATCAAGTGGGTTTTTTTTGGAAGACCTTATGATAGAAATGTTGGAGATATTGGAAGGAAGTTTGATTGGTGTGCTAACGGTTGTTAATTTGAGGGTTGTGTACAAAAACCCTAAGGAAAATCATTCTAGAGGTAGGACTGACTAGAAGGTTTATTTGAGGACCCTAAGAGTTGGCTATTTGGAAAAATGAGAATAGCAACTAGAGGGCATAATTATTTGTGTCCATGGTGCTGTGTTGATTGATAAAGTCTAATTGGAAAGGTTAGTCAAGTTGTGTTCAAAACAATTAATTGGCTAACCTTATGATAATAATTTCAAGGAATTGCGTAATGGACTATCTGCTGTGTAGGAAGCAGTGCAGTGCAAGAAGTAGTGTTGTACACAATTTAAGATGCATTTGGTGAAGATATCAAGTACACAAGCATAATTGGAGCCCTAGTTCAAGGAGTTGCAAGATGAGCAACCTTAGTGATAAGAGGGCTGGTTGAGGAAGCTACAACAATTGCAAGTAGTTGATGTAAGGGAAGTGTGAACACTTTGGACAAAAGATGTTGCTTGTTAATGATTCTCCTTATTTGAGAAGGAGTGACCATAGATTTCTCCTCTCAAGTTGAGAGGGAGTAAGGATGGACATTGGTTCTCCCTGCGTCATGTACTATGGGAGGACTAATTGTCGTAAGTCTAGTGCATCCATCACGAATAGGGAGAATGATGGTTTGAATTAGCATGGTTCTCCTTGTGTTAGGTACTGTGATGGATTAGGAATGATATCCTAAGTCATGTATGTAGACATGTATAAGGAGAATGGTGGATTGGATACCCATCTTGGAAAAAACATTCTTGAGTCATTTACTGTGATGGATTAGGATAGAGATCCTAAGTCGAGTACATGGACTTGGATAAGAATGGTTTGATAGGCAAATATTTCCTTGAGGGAAATGGTCTGGTAAAATATATACTCTGGGTATCCTAGGTGGAGTATGTACCTTAGTGAGGTGGTGTGTTGTCCCATTAAATGCCTCTCAACATTGTGCTTTGATCTTGTGAGAGATTGAGTGTATCTGTCAAGGCCTTGGTAATGTGACAATGTTGGCTATGATGATTACTTATTCTTATCAATTTGGATCCCTTCTTATGAGAATATTTTAACTTGAGATAGACTTGTTGATTCATTATGAATAGCTCCCTAGTTAAGAGGGAGTGTTGGAAAAGTGACTATGTTTGGTCTTCATATTTATCTTTGTACTTGTATACCTTTGTATTATTGTAAAACAAGAAAAATAATTTTATTTATTCATAGGTTTCATGCTCCATTTAATGGTCATCTAGGTCAAGCATGCATTTCATGCTCCTAGGGTTTGTCAAATACTTGTCGCGAGTCAAAAGAATTATTTTCATATGTAAAAGACCCTTTTGGAAAATTTGTATTAAGAAAGAAACATTATTTTTTGAGTCAATTTGGATTCCCAAGACCAAGTTGGCCCTATCAGTGTAGTTGGCCTAGAAGAGGCCTAGAAGAGGCCTATTTGGCCTCTTGAAAGGTGTAATATATAGCCAAAGACTTTAGCCTATTTTGACACACACTTCACATGTTCGGTTTGCAATAAGACAAGAAGAAAGGAGAAAAAAATTCAAGAAGAAGAAGGAAATGTTTAAGTGAGGAGGAAGGATTGAAAATATATCTTTTCTGTCTAGACATGCGAGCAAATTAGGATTTTCTGTGCAAGTTGCTGAGGCTGAAGTTGCAAGCCAAATTGCAGAATTGAAATTGTAGCACTGAGACTTTCACTGGAGCAGTTTGTGAAGAGGTTGAAATTCCTTGACTTTGTCTTGTTTGGAGGAGGTCACCTGGAGGGATGGCTTGCGGCTTGAGGGGGTCTTGGACTTAGTCTTTGGGTCTAGGAGGTCTCATTTTGATTTGATTATATAGAAAGAGAATTGTTCGAGTTTTCCCCAAGTTGCAGGATTCTTCCCTAGCGTGGAGCCTATATCTTGTTTCTTTGTGTTTTGTGATCTTCATGCTTTTTATAATTGTTTGATGAAGAACAATGTAAACTATCAAAATGAGAACTGTACTAAGTACCCATTTTTTTGAGGTAGCAAAAAACCATCTGATTTTGAAAAGTGTTGATTCAGAATACACTTTTTTTTTGGAGCATATTTTTGACACTTTAAATTTTCTTATGTATCAAGTATGAACATTTTTTTTTAAATGTTCATGATTTTCATGTTGATTTTGAAAAGTGTTGATGCAACATCAACCCCTTTTTTTAGAGGGTCTATTTTTAAGACATAAAATTTTTTAATGTGTTAAGTGTGAATAATTTCTTTTTAAATGTTGGTGATTTTCATGCGAATTTTGAAAAACGCCAATATTTTTCTTAAGGCATATTTTTGACACTTAAATTTTCTTATGTCTTAGGTATGCACAATATTTTTTAAATGTTGATGATTTAACCATTTTTCAATTGTCTTATTCCTTTTCATATTTTTCATCCCAAGATATTTGTTTTATAAAAATTTTCCAAATATGTGTTTTTTGTTTTTCTTTCATTGCAATATTTTTTTATAATGAATTTTTTTTTTATTTTTCTTGCAAAGTTAAAAAAAAATAATAAGATTAATGTTTTGAGGTTAAGATTTTTTATAAATTTATAGATCGTTAATTAATACTTCAATACACATAAATAATTTTCACTAAAAAATACTAAGTTTAAACACTCGACAAAAAAATACTCATTTTACATATAGATATAATTAAAAAAA
>APFE031649248.1:67612-83336 GCA_000404065.3 Pinus taeda | reverse complement strand
TGGTATTATTTATTTGTTTTTTAATGTTAATTTTTTTTCCTAAATTAAATCTTTTCAAAATTATTTATTTATGTTGTTGTTGTTTTTTTTTTTAACTCTACGCCATGTGAGGTATGATAAACGACATATGGTATGAACGATGGAGAGTAGGTATTAAGCCCTTCCATTATATTGGGCTAATTACTATGCATTTGAATGTGTGAACCATCACCCCTTGCCTGCGTGTGAAGGAATAATATCGTCTCAGGGCTCCATGGCGCTGACATTACAATGGTTAAGTAGTGATGAGCATGCAACATTATGGGTGTTATTTGGCTCTTTGAGGGAAACAAACTTGCCTGTGTTCACATTTCTTTGGGTCATGTGGGCCTAGTGGAAGTGATCTGTTTATCGCTCCTGTTGCGGGCTTAATAAGGTAACAACACTTTTCCTTCTGTTTTGGGTGAAACTTTCCTTTTCATTCCTTGGTCGGAGAGTGTGTTGGTTGAAGAATTGGCTGGTTTCGGGTGCTGGTGTCTTGGGTCTGGGTGGATTCTTGTTTCGACACTCCTAGTGGCGGTGCCTTGTTTCTCTATGGAAGGTGTTTGTTGCTACTGTAAGTGGTGCTAGGGTTTCTGGCGGTGGAGTTTTTTCTTAGGCCGAGGCGTTGGTGTCTGCTTTGTTTTGGCTCTCTGGGATAGGCGTTTCCTGGCTTTTCCTTCCTTGGGCCGTTGGATGAAGAATTCCCTTCGGGAAGCCCAATGGCTATGACGTCAATTGGGTTTTTGGGAGTCTAAATGTCTAGCATCTCTTGTGCATCGTTGGGAGGCGTTCCTCTAGTTGTTCCAAGTGAGGAGTTGTCTGGAAGGGCTTGTCTAGATTTGTGATTGTTTCATGGCTGAATTGGTTCCAGGCGACCAACAAAGTTGGGCTATCTTGCCTTCTCAGATTGTGGTGTGGAGTGCTGGGTTTCTGTTGGTAGTCGGTGGGTTGGTGGAGTTTGCAGTATTTGGTGCCGTGGTTTTGGGTCTTTTTTTGGGTGGATCTTTGTGTTGATTTGAGACTGTCTCGAGAGTCTCGGTCATGACACGACTATAAGAATGAGGCACAATGCACATTCCTCGTGTGCTCCTATCCATGCTAAGGTGGAAGTGTCTCGGCTTATGGAGGGGTCAATTCCGAGGTGGCAGTGCAAGAGCTGGAGTGGATAGCAGCAACCAGGGTGCCAGAATTGTGCGTGGCATTGAGAGTGGGGGTCATGGAGTCTATGGTGGGCCAATATCGTCAAATGGTCCTGTTGATGGTAGGCGTTGATCCAAGTGGATATTGGTGGCGACCCGCCTATTCCACTTGGACCCCCAACACTGTCTCTTTTAGTTTTCGATTTCCTTAATTGTAGCATAATTTACTATTTTTGGCAGTTTTTGGGTCCTGAACTTCTAGAGCCGTTTTGAGGCCCTAAATGAAGTTTTTAGGGAAAACAAAGATACCAAAAGTATCTCAAATTGGCTTGGCTATTTTCTTTCAGCCTTCTCTTCAAAACAAGGTATTATGATAGCCAAACGGAGATCGTATGCCAAAGTTACGACCCCGGGAAGTTGATGTACCAATTTACCCAAACAGGGCCCATAATTTTGGCGCTTCATCTCCTAGGGTTAGGTTTTTGGATGTTTAGGGTTTTTCATTGTTTCTCAATAATAAATAGGCCTTTGAACCTCATTGTAACCTAGTTTAGAGGCATGTAGCCACCACATCTCTTCTAAGAGATAAGCTACGATAGCCTGAGCTATATTATTTCCATTCTGTTTGTAAGCATAGTTCAATATTTTTCTATTAATGAAATGAAGTGTTTTTCTGCTGCATATCTGCATTTATGATTATATATGTAAGTTGTTGTGTTCCTTTAAGTTCGGATCTGTGATATCAGATTGGTTTGCTCTTTCTCTGTTTTTCTTTGCATGTCCCTAATGAGGTCAGGGTATAAGGAGGTAGGGCTCAATCTAGTTGAACCGTTGCAAGGTTTGCATCGCAAAACCCAACAACCTCCCATGGCAAAAGAAAAGAAAGACGAGGGGCCAGGAGATCCTTTCAAAATGTTGCTCGAGAAAGCCCTCGAGCAACAAAGGGACGCGATGATGGATAACTTTACCCAGATCCTTCGATGACTAACCACAGGAAATGCATCTTCATTCAGCGGTTACTCTAGAGGCGCCACTCCTTTTGAGGTACAAGTTAACTTCAATATTCCCATATTTGAAGGCTTGATAGATGTAGACGTTGTAGATAAATGGTTAAATATGTTGGAAGGATATTTTTTAGTTCATGACTTTTCTAATCGCGAAAATATTATTTTTTCACTTCTCAAAGCCGCCCAACATGTCAAGGATTGGTGGGAAACCTACTGTGAAAAAAAGGATGAAAGTGAACCCTCGTTCAGCTGCACCCACTTATGATTTTTTCCGGGACGCTATCAAGGAACAATATTACCCTGTCAGAAGCTATGAAGATAAATACATAAAGTGGACCACGCTATGATAGGGAAGGGACCAAGATGTGTCGAAGTTCACAAATATTTTCCATACCCTTCGTACGAAGTTGGGTATCAAGGATACTGAGCGGAATTTGGCGCTCAAGTACCGCAACTATCTACACAAGTACATCCAGGATGAGATGGAGTTCTTGGATATTTCCTCGGTCGACATGACATACTAGTACACTATTAAGTTTGAGCAGAAGTTTAAACAGAAGAAGCGAGACTTTGGATCTGCAAATCCAAAGCAAGAAAAATGCATCCCCAAACAACAGAACAAAGGACCAAGCCAAGGTGGGGCTACCCAGGACATCCCGTCAAATCCGCAAGCTAAGAACAAACCATGAAGACAAAGAAGACACATGAAAATGGTGTGAGTTCCATAAGAGCTCCACTCAAAATACAAGTGAGTGTCGGGCCAAGAAGTCATTGGTCGCTGAGCTGAAGGCTTCTAAATCAGACGCATGTTCCGACTCTGAATCAGAACCTGATAAGGGAACTGACAAAGGGAAGAAAATCATTGATTAGGAGCCCAGTGCCACAGTGGCCACCACCAAGATCTAGAATATTGACCTTGAAGATCCAGAGGAGGGGGAACACCTCTTCCACTCACAGATGTGGGTGAAGGGTTCTCCACTCTAGTTCATTATCAACAGTGGGAGCCAAAAGAACCTCATTTGAGTAGAGGTCGTGAAGCGGCTAGGCCTAAAGACTATAACACATCCACAGATGTACACCATCGGGTGGCTTCACCAAGTATGAGATCTTCGTGTCAGCCAACAGTGACACCTTCCCTATAGCATCAAGCCATTCATGGATGAGGTACTTTGTGATGTTTCTCCTCTTAAAGTTTGTGATGTATTGTTAGGACAACCATACTTGTGGAAATGACATGCTGTAAATGAGTCTAGACCTTGCTATGTGATTATTACTTTGGCCAAAATGTTGTACAGGATACCATAGGTAGCCCCCCTACCGCCATCTCTTTGATCACTGCAAAGAAATGTAGTAAGATCATTTCCTAGAACATGAAATTTGTTTTCCTTATGATTTCCCCTCAGGGAAAGAAGAAGGTTGTGGCCACGGCTTCTAGGTAGGTCTCCTCTGTACAACAACAATAGATGGACAAGGCTATTGAGGAGTACAAGGATATTTTTGCCTCACCTATAGGGGTACCTCTGCACTGTCAGGTCAAGCATTCCATCGATTTGACCCTAAGTGTGCCACTTCCCAATGGGCCGATCTATTAGTGCTCTGTTTCAGAGAATGATGAGATCAAGACGTAGATTCAGGAACTATTGCAAAAATGGCACATCAGGCCATGCTCATCACCCTGTGGGAGCCCGATTGTATTGGTACATAAGAAGAATGGGACCTGAAGACTCTGTATTGACTACCAAGCATTGAACAAGATCACTGTCCGGAATAGGTACCCAATTCTGTGGATTGATGACCTTCTTGACTAGCTCATGTGGGCCAAATATTTCAGCAAGATTGACTTGAAGTTGGGTTATCACCAGGTGCCTATCGAACCCTCTGATGTGTGGAAGGCTGCCTTCAAATCCAAGGAGGGCCTTTTCGAATGGTTGGTCATGCCATTCAGATTGACGAACGCCCTTGAAACATTCATGAGACTGATGGACAACATCTTGCGACCCTTCAACGATGCATTCATGGTGGTGTATTTAGATGGCATCTTGATCTTTAGCCTGAGAATTGGTACAGACACCTCCACCATATTCCACAAGTCTTTCAATCCCAGCAACAACACAAGCTGTGTGCTAACGTGGAGAAATGCACCATTTGCCTGACCCAGGTTCAATATCTAGGGTACATAGTTGATGAGCAGGGTGTACATGTGGACCCATGCAAGACACAAGTCATTCAGGATTGGCCATCCCCAACCACTCTAAAAGAGCTCCATAGTATTTTGGGTCTTGCCAACTTCTACCGTAGGTTCGTGTTGGGGTTCTCTCATATCACTTAGACTTTAAGTCAAGTTACCAAGGGTAGAGCAAAATAAAAGTTTTTTTGGTCTGAAACCCAACAACAAGCATTCTCCGAGTTGAAGAATCGCATATGTCCTACACCAGTGCTCACATTACCAGACTCGCAACAACCATTTGATATTGAGACAAATCCCTCCGACTATGCTATTGGTGTGGTTCTTACTCAACATTGGCATCCAATGACTTACCACAATGAGACAGTTTCAGTCACAGTCCGAAAATACCCCACTTATGACAAAGAAATGTATTCTATTGTGCAGGCCTGCCATCAATGGAAGCATTACATTCTAGGGAAGGAATTGGTCATCCACACAGACCACCGACCTCTACAGTTCATACATACACAAGGGAAGTTGCAGAACGATCACTATCAGAAATGGTCCACCTACCTGCAACAATTCCATTTGAACATTAAGTATAATAAGGGAAACACCAATAATGTCACTGATTTCCTCAACCAACCACCAATCATGGCGCTGATCAATGTGCTCGACCCCTGTGGGCATGAGACATCAGAGTGGTTGCATCTTTAGAAGAGCGATCTAGAATTCGGCAGCACATACCAAACACTCTTGGAAGGGAAGCAAGTTCCAGATTTTCACCTTCAGGATGCAATATTATGCCACCTGGGACACATCTGTGTTCCTTCAAGCGAGCGTGCCAAGATGATTTGGGAGGCACACTACAGTCGGATTGCTGGACATTTCGGAGTAGAGAAAAAAATGGCTGTATTGCAGAAGTATTTTTATTGGTTGAAACTTCATTAAGATGTTGGAAAGTACATTAGATTTTGCACCACCTGTGCCATTTCCAAACCAACCATTAAGAAGCAAGGCCTGTATACTCCTCTACCTACTCCTTGTCGACTTTGAGAACATGTCTCCATGGATTACATGTCGGGCCTTCCTTCTACTAAGCATGACAACAATTGCGTTTTCATAGTCGTCGATAGATTCTCTAAGATAACCATCATGGCGGCCTGCAAGAAGAGTATTACAATAGAGGCCACTGTTAAGCTCCTCTTTTAGCGAGTGTGTGTACACTTTGGGATCCCAGAGTCCATTGTCTTAGATTGGGACAACAGATTTCTGAGTGCATTTTGGTTAAGTCTCTGGTCGATGCTGGATACAAAACTTACTAAGTCCGCAACTTTCCATCCCCAAACTGATGGCCAAATAGAGGTTGTCAACACGATGATTGTACACATTCTATGCATGTAGAGATTGAAGCATCCACACACATGGGATGAAAGCCTCCCCTATGTCCAACACAACTACAATAGAGTTCTCCACAGCTCAACGGGCCACAACCCCTTTCAGGTAGGGCTGGGATTTCAGCCATTATGTCCCATTGATGTGGCCATACCATTTGCAGCTACTTAGGTAGATTTAGATGATGTCCAGTTCGAAGCCAACATGGCTAACAAATTCGTTGAGTGCATTCAGTACATCCACAAGCAGGTCCATGATATATTGGACAGAGCCAATGCTAAGTATAAGTAGTGCCATGATCAACATCGGGTGCGACACAAGTTCCAAGTGGGAGACAAAGTTTGGCTACATTTGCAGAAGGAGCACCTCGCTGGACCCCGCCTCAAACTTTGCCCGCTTTGATATGGGCCATACACCATCACCAAGGTTGTAGGGGACAATGCCTTCAAGCTTAACATTCCACCATTCCTTGGTCTACATCCAGTGTTCAAAGTAGACTGCCTTCGGCCATACTTTCCACCATTACTGGATACATTCGACATTGTAGAACAACTCACACCAACAGAGCTAAACCCAGACTGCATGGAACATGCCACCACTAATTGGAACATGGACACATAGATCAAGAGCACTTTCCAGCAGAAGATCTAACTATATCGGGTTGTCAAAGATGGCCAACTCCTTTACCAAGGCAAGTGGCTCACTAGGGACCAAGTTCAGTAGGAGTTTCCCCATCTCATGGAGGCACTCAACGCAATGGGGACCATTTCTTCCTAAGGGGGTAGGAATGACCCAGGTGGATATTGATGGCCACCCGCCTATTCCACTTGGACCCCCAACACCGTCTCTTTCAGTTTTTTTATTTCCTTAATTGTAGCAGAGTATACTATTTTTGATAGTTTTTCAAGTCCTGAACTTCCAGAGCTGTTTTGAGGCCCATAAACGACGTTTTTAGGTAAAACGGATAGACCGCAAAGGTCCCAAACTGGCTTGCAAGTTTGTTTTTTTGGCCTTCTCTTCAATATCTTTGAAAATATGTATTATGATAGCCAAACAAAGGTTGTATGCCAAAGTTAAGACCCTGGGAAGTTGATGGACCAATTTACCCAAACAAGGTCTACAATTTCGGCGCTTCATCTCCTAGGGTTAGGTTTTTGGATGTTTAGGGTTTTCCATTGTTTCTCAATAATAAATAGGCCTTTGAGCCTCTTTGTAACAGAATTTAGAGGTATGTAGCTGCCACATCGCTTCTCAGAGATAAGCTACCATGACCTGTACTATCTTATTTCCATTCTATTTGTAAGCATAGTTAAGTATTTTTCTATTAATGAAATGAAGTGTTTTTCTACTGCATCTATGTATTTATGATTATATCTGCAAGTTGTTGCATTTCTGTTTAAGTTCGGATCAGGGGTAGCATGACCCTGACTTACAGTGGTCGTGGAGTATGCAATAGGCGCAGGCGAGAAGGGCGTGGATATGGTTTGAGTGAACATGGGCGGAGCAACAGAATGGGAAGCATGTGGTCAGTTGGATGAGATTTAGCTAAGAAAACCAGGAGATCGACGATGCATCAGACGATGCTCCAATCTATCATGGACATGCTGGAATCTCATGATAGGGTCCGGGTGGAAGAACACGAGGCAGTGATGGCCAGGTTGGAGCAAATCCACAACTTTCAATGCCACGTTCGTGAACAAATTGTGGTTTTTTGGCGTGGCCAAAATATGATGATGAAGAAGATTGAAAACCTAGAAGCTTGACTTGCTCACTTTGATCAATATGTTCACTGCATTTATTGTCGTCCTCCTCCTCTAAGAACAGGGCCAGAGAATCCTGCTTCAATCATTTCTGATGACTGGTTATGGTAACTGATGTATTTTTAGTGTTTTTTGTTTTTTGGTATATAAGGTTTATATAGGTGTGGACCTCTCCATTGGGTACTTTTATTTTTTTTTGTAGAATGGTAGTAACATTGGTCAACAAACCTAGTCAGGGTGAGACCCCATGCATTTTGACATATTTTTATATGCCTTTTGAGTAATGGGAAAACTTTGACTTATAATTTTTTTTGTTTTTGTTTTTATCTTTTATAAGTTATTTTTGTGTTTTTTACATCTTTTATGTTTGGTTTTTCTTTTGTCCTCTATTTTTTTTTTTTTTTAAATATATATATTTTTTATATTTGTTTTTTTTTGTCATGTTTTTAAATTTTTTATGTTTCAATATATATTTTTATTTACTTATTATTTTTTTAAACTTTTTTTGTGTTTTTGATAGATCTTAGACTTTTGTGATGCATTTTGATAAAGGTATTGTCTTTTAGATTAATCAAATCATTACGTTTTGGTTGATGTTTCGAACCAACTAATGTGGTTCATCCTCGGACAAAGGTTGGTTCGAAACGTAGAACAAAACTCAACTTTTGTGTTTTTGTTTTTGTTTTTTTCAATGTTTTAATTTTTTTTGTCATGTTTTTTTAATTTTTTATGTTTTAATGTATATTTATACATATATGTTGTAACCAGTTTGGGTCAAAATGCTTCGAATTTTAATTAATTTACAGATTTTTAGAAACTATTTTTAAAGTTTATTAAATTTTTTATAAAATTAAATATTATACTTTTTTTTTTGATAAGAGACGAACCTTCTATTAATTTGATCAAATTACATAATATACAGAGTGCCCCAGACAACAGGGGCAACAAAAAACCAGGGATCGAAGCTCAAAGAGGTTCCTACAAATAGCTCAAAGTGGTTCCTACTGCATCCACTAGACGGACCAGGAGGCAACAATAAAAAGTCCACGAAACGGAATCCTCGCCGTTGAATACATAACCTCGATCTAACGACCAACAATCAAAGGGACCACAAAGGGACCCACAATCATGAAACAAGCATAACCAAACCCAGCCGTTGAAAGCAAAGTCCCAAATCAATGGCCAATAGGGATATCGCACAGACGAGAAGCACAGAGGTTAACCGCGTGATGATAATGGTTTTCTCTCACCTCTTGTTGCCATGTGTTACCCCCTGAGTGGAATCACATGTATCTTCCACAATACCAGATACCAGCCATGTCCCGCGCGATATACCACATAAGGTTTTAGGGTTTTGTGTTCATGGTTTCGCAGAAAGCCCAAGGCCCATATAGGGACCCACAGTGGACCCCACTGCCCCTTGCACACGGACCCGACTGCAACTCTAAACCGGGTCCAATAAACAACAACAGGTCCGGAACCCTAAGGCAACAAGCACGACCCATCTTAGCCGTTTAATACATAATCCCGATCCAACGGTCATCGGGGATATTGCACGGACGAGAAGTGCGGAGGTTAACGCGCGATGAGAGTGGTTTTCTCTCACCTCTCGATGCCACGTGTTACCCACTGAGTGGAATCACATGCACCTACGAAAATACCAGATACCATCTAAGTCCCGCTTGAAATACCACTTATGGTATTGAATTCGTGGTTTAGCAAAAAAGGCAGAACATTCCCATAGACCTTGCTGAGCCTTCCGCCTGGAGTTGCCAACAGAAACCCGCTGAGCTAAATACACCTAGGCAGTTCGGTCTGCGTCATTGCCCGACTTGAGACCTTCATCATTCATCCAAAAGTTAACAAAATTATGGAGAGCAACCATATCCCAAAATCGTAGACAAATTAGGTGATATCATCCTCACTCCTGTCTCCCATATCCCTTCGGTCAGCACTATTCATCCATAAATCCCAATCTTTGGTTGCCAGGATGAAACAGTCCTCTCGTAGTTTCCCTTTAGGTAACAACTCCCATGCATGTTGAGAATCCCTGTCCTTATTGGCCACACCTTCGTTGGCCAACCAATCTGCAAGCATATTTGCCTTCCTTCTAACATAAACAAATCTAATTGTTTTAAGGGTCTGCAAGTGAAAGTGGATACGGTGAAAAACCTACAACAACTTCCAGTGCTTCGACACCTTATCTAGCAAAGTTCCATTGTGAATCTTCTTGGCTGCTCTAATGATTAAATCCAAATCTGCTTCAATGATAACATTTGAAAATTTGCTTCCACCAGGATTTCCAAGCATTGATCTAAGGCCGAAAGTTCAACCATGTTATTGGTACCCTTTTCCAAGTGGCCATGGACCCAGATTTCCCTTGGAAGCTCCATCAATGTTTACTTTGAAGAAGCCCTGAGGAGGGGGCTACCATTTATTGGCCTCTGTGCTAATTGCTTTCACTTCCTTCCTTATTCCTTGAGGATTGATGGATTGAAGACCCAAATTAAGAATAATAATCTCCTCATGAGGCAGAGGAGGATTCGTGGGAATTGACCTTAAAAGGCTCTTAACTGTTTCTTTAAGTTGTATTAGAATTTGATTGATTATATGCTGGGGTTCGCTAGCTTTATTTGTGAAGATCCACCTATTGCGTTCTTTCCAAACATTCAAGATAACAAATCCTGGTAGTAGCATCCAAGATTTGTTGATGATCTCATTCTCTGAGAAGTTCTTCCTCCAGTTTTTCAAAGTGTTGGAAATGCTGAGACTATCCCTGTCGGTTTGTCAAAAGCTTGAGGCCACCCAGTCCCATACCTCAGTAGAAAAAAAGCAGACGTTGAGCAAGTGTTCAATCATTTCCTCATGTGAGCCACATAGGTGACATTTGGAAGGGCCAATGAAACCTTTATTTAAGAGGTTTTCCCAAGTTAGGATCTTCCTTCGATGCACAAGCCAAATAAATAGCTTTATTTTCATCCAGTGAGGAGTTTGCCAAAGTTCCTTCCAGAGTTTATCAGTATTTACAAAGTTGAATCCTGTGATTGCTTGTTTTGCCTCTTTGAGGTTAAAGTTACCTTCGTTATTCTTCCCCCATCTTAATTGGTCGTGTGAGGAGGAAACTAGAATTCGTCTGTGCTTTAAGTCCATGGTGAGAGCCTCTGCCATGGCCTTCAAAGGATTCTCATCACTGTAACTTAGTTCCTTCCACTTCCTCCATTTTTCATTGTTCCTTCCCTGGTCCCAAAAATATTTTACCATTAATAGGCCTTTGCTATCTGTGTCTCTCTTGAGGGCTGCTAGGTCAGTCCTGTTGAGGATGGGTTCTTGTTGCTAGCTATCCTCCCAGAATCGAGCTCGGTTCCCTGCTCGGATTTCCCAAAAACAATGCTACTGAACAATGCTTTTGTTCTCCCAAGCAAGGTTGCATATGTGTGATCTTCTGATTTGTCCTGTCATTCTAATAATATCCTTTTCCTGCCAGTGCTTGGTGTACTTTTGTTTCCAAAGCTTGGCCTAGGGGGCATTCGGCTCCTTGATCCATTTCCACCAACGCTTAGCTCTAGAAACTTTACTGAGAGTTTCCAGATCATGTAGCCCCAAGCCACCATGGCTTTTGGGCTTGCAGACCTTGTCCCAGGTAACTAAGGCCCACCTTTTTTTTCTCTTCCCCTCTACCCCATAGAAATTCCCTTTGAATTTTCCTTGTCTACTGCTTAATACCTTAAGGATCAGGGATAGCTACAAACATGAAAATGAGAATGGCTTGCAAGACCGCCTGTGTGAGCACAAGTCGCCCTGCTAAGTTTAAAGATCTCCATGTCCATTTTCTAATTTTGTCCTGAAGTTTATTTAAAATTGGTTCCCATATTTTCTTGCTGAGAGGTTTATCAGTAAGAGGAATGCCAAGATATTTGGAAGGCAACTGATCCCTTTGAAAACCCAGAATTCTGGTAATGTTTCTCTGTATAGCAATATTTGTGTTAAAGAAAAATCCCTTGGAATTATTTTGGCTTACCTTTGTGCCTGTTGCCATAGCAAAGTCGTTTAAGATATCTTTGATTTCCCTTGCTTCCCTGGCTGTGGGTATGCCTTGCAGCATAGTATCATACACAAATTGTTGATGAGTATTAGCCTCTCCATCTAGGGTGAGCTTGATCCCCTGAATTCGACCTTCAACATTTGCCATGGTGATTGCCCTGACTAGCCCTTCCATCATGAGGACAAAGAGGAAAGGGGAGAGCGGGTTGCCTTGTCTGAGCCCTATGGAAGGTGTGAATGTATTTGAAGGGGCTCCATTAAGCAGAATGGAAAAGCTGGTCGTGGTGACTAGTGCCACAACCCATTTTATCTAATTTTGGTCAAAGCCATATGATTTCAGAGTAGCTTTGATATATGACCAGCTGAGTTTGTCATAGGCTTTTGCAATGTCCAACTGAATAATCATGCCTGCTTGCTTGTTGATTTTGAGAGAGTGTACCACCTCATGTGCTTGGATGATGTTATTGAGAATTTTCCGTCCTTCCACATAGCCTGTTTGCTCTTCCGAGATGAGGGAAGGTATTAGGGGCTTGAGTCTATTGGCTACCACTTTGGAGATGATTTTATACACCACATTACATAAGGCTATGGGTCTAAATCCATCCGGAGTCATAGCATTTTCCTTTTTGGGGATTAAAGCTATGAAGGAAGCATTCAATGCTTTCAGAACCTTTTTGTATTTTCTTGAGTCTTCCACAACTTCGAGGATATCCTGTTTGATTGTATACCAGCAGGCTTTGAAGAAATACACATTGAATCCATCCGGGCCTGGTGCTTTTCCTCTTTGCATTTCCTTGATCACCTCACTGACCTCCTCTTCCGAGACTAGCCTTATGAGATTGTGGTTGTCCTCTCTAGTGACCAACTTGGGGATATACTGGGTGAACTGGTTAATGGACCTAGATCTATCCTCCATTGGCTCCTTTGCAATATTAGATAAGTGTTGTACTAGATTTGATTCCATGTCCTTGTGGGAGACAAGTTCAACACCCCGAGAATCCTTAATCTTTGTGATTCTATTATGTGCCCTATGTGCCCTATGTGCCTTATGGGCCATAGTGGATTTGTGGAAGAACTTAGTATTTCTTTCTCCCTCTTTGTTCCATTGAATCCCAGATTTCTGTCTCCAGAAAGCTTCCTCTTGTAAGCATTGATCCTCCCATTCTTCCTGCAAAGAATTAGTTAGCTTTTGCTTCTCTTCATTGAAGCCCTCTGTGATATTGATCTGATTTACTTCTTGGAGTTTTTGTTCAGTCTCAATTCTAGCCTTGAGGATATCGCCAAATTCCTTTTTGTTCCAAGCTTTAAGTTTAGATTTAATATATTTCAGTCTCTACTGGAGCATGCACATTTTAGTGCCCTGAATATTCAGATCCTCTTTCCACCATTTGTTAATGTTACTAGTGAATTTGGGGTGTGAGAGCCATGCATTCTCGAATCTGAAGGGCCTGTTCCTCGGAGTGCCCATAAAGGTAGCTTCTAGCTGAACTGGCCAATGATCCAAACCTCCAAAGGGCAGAATGGACGTTGTGATGGCTGGTCCTGTGAGGAGGAGATCCTCAGAGATGATAAATCTATCAAGTTTTGAAGCCACTTGAGAAGCCCCTCCCCTTTTGTTGTTCCATGTGAAGGTTCCATTTATTGTCTTGGTGTCCACTAGTCCCATGTTCATGATGAATCTTGGAAGGCTTCAGAATCTCTGCTTGGCTATCTAGTGCCTCCTTTTCTTTTGAAAGAGATCTTATCATATTGAAATCACCTGAAACTATTGAAGGCATATTGGGATATCGTGCTCTTAAATTTTCCAGGGAGGTAAGAAGCTTGAGTTTATCTACTTGCATCTAAGGTCCATAAACATTTGTTATCATATATGTTTCCTTATCACCTACCGGACTACACACCAAAGATAGATAGTTCCTGGATGCTTCAGCATCCAAGATTCCAAATTTCTGTGGATCCCACAACATAAGAATCCCACTCGCCGAGTTATTTGCCTTGACCTCTAAATACTCATACGTAATTAACCATTTATTATGAATTTCTCTTATTTTCTCCATTGAACATTTGGTCTCCTGAATAAAGACCATGTCTGGTTTTTCTTCTTTAATTCTGTTACTCAAATTCCTTTGTTTCCTTCTACTACCTAAACCTCTAATGTTCCATGTTGTAAGATTCATTATGAAAGGTTAGTAAAGGAATAGCTAGTAAGATCTTTTATCTTACCTGAGTTAATCAGTAGTTTTCCACATTCGTTTAACAATTCATTCTGTCTTTTCCTTCTTGAGTTCTTTGGATATTGTGCCTGTGAGTTCTCCATAGTTTTGACCCCACTTTGCTCTTAGCTTTCATGGTTTCTCTTGACACCAGTTCCCTTTGATTGTTCCCTCCATAGAAAGAGCTATTGAACTCGATCATAGTCTTCTTTTGACAAGGAGTCCACTCCTTTGTTCTTGCGTTTTTCCATAAATAGTTCTAGATCCAGATTTTCCCTGTCTAGAATCTCCTATAGTTCATAGTCCTCTGTTCTTGCCTCACTTGGAGTCATCTCATAGTCTTTACTGATCTCCATGTAGCTTGGTAGATCCTCCTTTTGCTGGTTGTTTAATGTGATATCCTCCATTTCAGCTTCCTTTTCCTGCTCCTTGGATGTGTTCTCCCTATCCTGGACTGTCTCCACGTTCTCCTCTACTTCCTCTAGGATTTTGAAATTATTGTGTCTTGTATTTCTGTCTTCACTGCTTTTCTTGTGTGACTATTTACCCCCTTTCCCTTTGGCCCCAACCTTGGTAAAACCCTCGTGATCTCTTTCTAGATATGTTTTCCCATTGCCTTCCATATTGTTTGCTAGGCAGTCTCTAAATAGATGGCCATGTTCATGACATTTTCGGCACCTAAAAGGTATGTGCTCATAGTCCACCATTTACACCCAATCTTCATCATATACCTCTAGAATTATTGCTTCCGGAAGGACTCCAGATAGATCCATTTCCACACATATTCAGGAAAAAGAGGTGTATTTACCTTTAAGAGTTGCCTATGATATCTTCAGAAAATGCCCAAGCTTGTTGCCTATGGTTTTCAAAGATTCTGGGAGCCAGTAATCCATAGGTAGTGAGTATAGTCTGATCCAAACCGGTACAGATATAAATGTTTCATGTTCCGGGACAAAGTTCATCATCCATGGCTGCATGTAGAGTCCTGTCGCAGCATAGAAATAAGGCCCCCCTTCAAACACTCTGTCTTTGTCCTCTAGGTTCACGAACACCACGGTGAAGAAGCCCTTAGAACCCAGATGTAAATGTATTTCTCCCTTTGGCTTCCAATGGCTCCTAAAATCCAGATGTGTAAAGCCATCTCCGTTGGCTATAACCCCATGAACTTGCAGATGATCGCATGTTCTTTCATATGGTCCCTGTGCGCTTGAATCGCAGGATCACTCAATACGACCCTGAGAATGATGCTTGATTTGGGTTTGCAAACTCCCCTGGTTCTTGTGGAAGTCGTTTTTCAGCTACCGTTGCCCTTCTCCTTTTCTTTACTTGTTTCTTGTTGATTCCCTCCCTGATACCGGGATTCGTTTCTTCCAACTGTCTCCTTGCCCTTGCTTCTGAAATCTTCCCTGACGGTTTTTTGAAATGCTTCCCTCTTGCTTCCTTGCCTCCTTCTGTGACTACCTGACTGTAGGAGGGAGCAGTGCTCCCCCTACGCGTCCCACCATGGAACCCTAGTGCAAAACCCTAGCATCAACTTCGATTCTCGTTCAAGTTGCATACCCGAGTCTCCCTCACTGTCACAATATCATTCCAATCCTAGTCTATGAATATTATACTTATTTGTATAAAATTTGAAAATTAATTTTTGAATTTTTTAAATTTGAATTTCTATTTTTTGATTGGTAGATGACTAATTTTATGTGGTTTAAAATCAATTTTTCAGAATTAAAAATTGTTCAAAAAGGTAAAATAAAAAAACATCTAATTTCCACAGTCCTAAATATATATATATATATAATATATATATATATATATATATATTATATATATATATATATATAATTTTTAAAACCAAAATTATGGATTTTTCCATATTAATACTTTCTTTTCAAAAATAGATAGTTGTTGTTACATTTCGGGCTTCTACTAACTATGGAAGTTGGAGAATTTAAAAAACAAAAGCAACAACATTGCATATTAA